>JAPYZP010001221.1:0-17801 GCA_030522985.1 Torymus sinensis | reverse complement strand
GTAGACATTGATGTAAGGAATATATATTGTGCATTGGTATTATCATATCAAATTAATATATTAGGTGTAGTTGTTTTAAGAAACTTCAATAAGTATTTACTATCAATTTTGTTCAATGTGGTCAGGGCTTATTTATGAATTCAGTTTTTAATGAATATATAGAATTCTATTTTATCCAGATTTTCGGAAATTTTACACTTTTAAATCAATTCAAATTTAATAACGAAGTAAATTCATTATTTGATTTTACATAATTCAAAAGTAATTTATTTCTTTAATCGTTTCATTTGCGTGCCATGACATAAACAAAATTAGTAAATAAAGCAAACAATATTAATAATTTTATAAATTTGCTATTTTCAAGAATAATCTAACATACAATAAATACAGCAAATGTTACAACTGTTTATAAGACTGCACGTGTATAATTACATCTGTCACGCGTATTAATTACAATGTTACAACTTTTTACAAGACTATACACGTGTATAATTACATCGGTCACGCGTATCAATTTTTCTAACGTCATCGTTACACCCACATTTTTTACAATATTCTTTCAAGAACCATTCAATTCGCCAAGAAAATAGATTTTTCCGTTTACACACTACACTCGCGATCATTTTGATTTTTATTGCATCTAATTTGCTTAGATCGAAGGCAAAGAGGCCGATTTAGTCGCCGAGGCTCACTTCTTTTACAAGTGGCCAGACGCGCGCGGATATGTATATCGTGAATGTAATCGCGGCACGCGACCGTCGTACTTACGTATCAAAACAACTGCATAATATAGGAGTCCGACTTCTGGAATCGGCGGAACTTCGATTTTCTCCCCATTGCGAGGGACATTTTTGCCTGCTCGCAGTCTCGGAATAGATTTCTGATGGTATTATAAATTATGTAGTATAAACTTATAAGCGCATGAACGGAAAAATCCTTTTTTTTCTGTAAATGTCGCAATTCAATTATTTTATT
Source organism: Torymus sinensis (assembly GCA_030522985.1). Taxonomy (NCBI): domain Eukaryota; kingdom Metazoa; phylum Arthropoda; class Insecta; order Hymenoptera; family Torymidae; genus Torymus; species Torymus sinensis. Next base: position 16,826 of record JAPYZP010001221.1, on the reverse strand, counting down.
AAATATTGTCCTCACTATGATATTGTCTATTTTGCATTTTGTGTAAATAACATCTCATGTACAATTTTTTTTTTATTTGAAATTTCACATTAAATCTTCAATTCATTAGACTAGATGCGACCAAAAGTGTACAACCGATCTATGAATTTGTCATTCGGCATAAATCAATGAAAAGCCATTAGCGAGAACCTCGCGAGCAGGACATCTAGCAATAAAAATCCTATAATAACATTTCGCACTCCATCATAACGCGCAACGAGCGGTGACAAATATACCCCCGTTATATATCGACAACGCGAATCGCATATAACTTCGTATAAGGAATCGGCTGGAACAGTAGCGGCGGCTGCAACGCAGCTCTAGCTTCGACATTAACCCCACTCAATTCCAGCTCGCCGGGCTCAATTATTTCCAATAAATATCAATCTCGAGGTTACCCGCCGCTATCGAGCGTAAATATCGCGTGCAAGCTCTTCGCCGGTATTCGCGTCCTGTAAGTAATTCGCCTCGCGGATTCTCCTCTCTCTCTCTCTCCTGCGCGACTTTTGTTCTTTACGGTTGTTTAGCTGTCGCGCGGCTCAATCGGCCGAAATAAGCACGAGAGCGTAAGCGGCTCCGCGGGGAGGAAGCGAGAAAGAGATCTTATATACGGAACTTTTTACCGGGATTGATTCAGCTTTTGCGAAAGAATGGGACGCGCTTTCTGTGCAAAAGTGTCGCTTTCTTATTTGTCGAAAGTAAGGTGTTTATTCGTAGTCGCTTTATAAAATATTATTTCCTCCCGACGTCGCAAGAGATCTGAATTGAAAAGAGTATTTATTACGGTATATAAACTTGAAAAAAGTTTATTTAAGATAATTTTTAAGGTATAACAATTTATTATCTTTTGTAAAATTAGTTTTTTAACATTTAAATAATAGTTTAATTTGTTTGGCATTTTTAATTATTATCTGGAAATTAATAGCGAATAGATTTTCTTACTGCTGAAGCCTCAAAGTTTTTCACAGCGATATCATTTTTTGTCAACAATTTAATTTTTTAATGTATAGAATTTGTTGAAAGATAAAATCTTGATGTGGAAAACTTAAAACAATACACGAATTCTGATATTATTTTATTTTTAAGATATATTTAATATATTATCCAGGGATGTTAATGTTTAATCGGTTTAGTATATAGGAATTTAGAAAAGGTTAACAACTTTGATAGTTTCTATCAGGGTCATATCCAACTCAATAAAAAACATAACACTGAGCTCGTTTAGTAGGTCATTGCATTGATTCTAGACTGACAAATTACTGATCATTTGAATGATACTGTATGGACTTGCAAATCCTTTTTCAAACAAATCGATTTTAGTATTTCTTTATATTATCTTACTGCAAGTTATCGTTTAAATAAGAAAAGAGGTTACAATTTAGAAATTAGAGTATTTTTAATTATTAAATACCTGAAAAAAATGTGGCACTACTTATGACATAATTAAGTGTATAATTTAAATAAAAAAAATTCTTAACGCGATGGGAACGTTAGAAAAAGTTTGAAATTTCGAATCAATGCCTGACCATAACTGCTCTTCATCTACTTGAATTTAATTTCCACGCCATCAAATTTCAATTCAAGTATATCAGCTTTGTTTTAAGTTGAAAAGTTGAATGCTTTTTGATAACATTAAAGTCGGTAGCAACAAATACTTTTCGTATGCGTCTATCAATAAAATATAATGATGTTTCCTGACTTCTCTATTTACAATTTCACATTAAAAAACCATAGAACTCAATTGAAATTTAACCTTACATACTTAAAAATTTGCCATTTGTACTACATCTATAAAAAATTATTCTTCATTCAAACTAACAGCGACGAAACTTTAACTTCGACGAACGTACAATCGCACTGTTCAGAAGACGATGTTCGACTCGAACGATCACTTACTATCAATTCTTTAACATTCACGCAATACCACCACTTTTAAAAACCAACAGATCGCGATTCTGAAACTTGTCTCAACTTAATCTCCCAACAAAACGCACTCTGAACACCCGAACAACCGATTCCGAGGAGACGCGCGTCCCGAGCGAACGTCGAGCCTCAACTCCCGAATGCAGCAGCAGCTGCACTACACCAACAGGTCCAGAGCTGCGTGCCACGCGCGTCCTTATCCGCCGGCGATGATGAGGGAGCGCATCCGTCGGTAGCGCGCGCGACTGGAGAGCCTCGCAGTTTAGCATTTCCTCTTTATATAAACTCGCTCTCGTTGCTCGGCCCGCGCGAATTGGATTCTCTCTCGAGAGAAGAGAGTCGTCGTCGCCGCCGTCTCGTCCGATAAGTGGACGACGACAAAAGCAAAAATAGAACGCGAATGCTAAGTGCGGAAACACGAGAGCCGATTAGCGACGGCCCGTTTAATTGCAAGTGGGATGTAGCCGCGCGCGAGAATTCGAGCGGACGACGATATAAGTCGCGCGCAGCTGTAGCTTCTTTGATGAGTCGACCTTTTGTGTTTGTGTGTGCTCGCGAATAGTGTTGATGAATTGGAGAGGGAGTGTCGGTTACACTGGATTGAGTGCTTAATTGGGAGGGGGAGCTGTGGTTTATGGCTTCAAGTTTGCGTGCAAGAGTTATATGGATCTGCTAAAAATAGAGAGCGAGAAACATTGTATCTCCGGATCGAATGAGTCTGGGAAAAAAGCAGTATTTTCGATTGCGCTAATTGACATTTGGATAGATTACCATGAGCGTGGAGGATTCAATCTTAAATGGAGTACTTCTAGAAATCGGGAAAAAGAATTAAAGATAAAAGCTGGTCTGAAGATCAGTACCCTGTAGTTTCATCTTATCACACAGTTAACAATTTTGTCTTTTGTGTAGATTCGATTTCATATATACAAATTTTGTGTAATACGTAACACACAAATTGTGAGACAAAATTTGTGTAGTGGTGCGTATAGTGAATGTTTTTTCTGTGTAATTCGTGTGTAATTGATGACAAATACACGTAGTTGAATTATAACATTTTTACACACGATTTGTGTTGAATTCAATTTTTGCAAATTTTGTTATTTTTCTTTGTTGAAATATTAATTACACAAAGCGTGTGTAGTAGGAGTCCGATTTTAACGCAAAAAATTGTAAAAACTGGACACGATTTTCAACTGTGTAAACTCTTATTCCAAAAATGATGAATTATTATATATTTAAAATTAGTCATTTACATTGAAAAGTGCTATATCACATCTTTTTGATGTAACTTTAAAAGAGGAAACTTTTCATTCGGAAAAATTTAGTAGAATTGCAAGCTTTTTGTAAAAAGTAATCGGTAATACCAATAGGTAGAAGAAATTCTTTGCAATGTGAGAAATTTCGATTTCTGTGTTTCGATTATTATTTACTAGCTTATGGATGGATTTTTAACCAGCTTCTTTATTTATAACTTTAATTTCGTTAATAAATTAAATTTTATTAAGTTTCTATACTTGAGTTTTTATTTCTGTTATTGTCAGCCCAATGGCACATATTCATTAGACCGATCCGAATTATATTTCAGTACCTATATTAATATAATTTCATCAATATGCTCGACTTATTTTGGCATTTCTGTGAAACAATATTTATCATCGGGAAGAGTAGAATCCATTCTTTTACCATATATTATTACTTTACTATTATTAATATACCTTACGCTCGACTACATTAACAGCAGTTTTTAAACAAAATATTCTTAAATTCCTTTAACAGTTTCGGAGGTTTCAACAATATGCACAAGTCGCACTTGTCGAGAAATATTCCTGCGAATAACAATCCGAAAAATTAGCGCGCTACTCGCAGCTAGCACCCCCCACTCGCTATATCCACGGTCTCCCCCATTGTACAACGAGAGCTGCTGCTCTGTATAAGCAACTATCGGGCTTAATTGCGCATTATCAAGGAAACGTGACGGCGCGCGAGCGCACTAACTGGAAGTACGGTCGAGGGGGGCGCAATTGAGACGCCGGCTGCGCCGTCTTAGCTCGCGCGCCAAATTCACGGCTGCGTATATATTTGCGAGAAATAGGCTCGGGCTGGGGTAATGTATTATATACATATCGCAGGCTCGAAAGAATTTCGGGGAACTAAAGGCGCAGTTATCGGTATATCAATCTTAAGGAGGTACGGAAATTTCTAATGCCATGGATTTAATTGTTCCTGTAGATTAAACCCTTTTGTATGGAGTTGGACTGAAATGTTCAATATTACAAGTAAGTGGAGTGAGTCAATATGGAAATGGATTAAGTGTACTGATAATAAAGCACAACAACGATTTTATAATTAATAAAGCATTTAGCGAATGTTAATGGTACAAAGTAGTTGATAATTAATTTATATAGAAATAATATATTACAGATTACTTTTAAAATTCATTTCTCATCATTTATTATATGTGACTTGTGATATTGCGTAGAAGACATGACAGCTTATAACAATTTTCAATCAATTATTATTTTGAGCATTCAATATAAAGAAGCTGGAATTAGTAACAACATCAATCGTCTGAAATTTTAAAGATAGATATTGTACAATTCAATGCTTCTTATAATTATATAGATTTGATTATATATTTTATTGAATATTTCCTATATTATACAGTCCAGATAATGATTTCTTAACACGCTCGATATCAATCACTCAATCGTTGTCCTAAAATGGTCACATGTAATAAACGGAAAAAATGAGTCATTAGTGTAGCCGACTAATTGCTTCAACATGCCCCTATACTATACAATATGCATACGGTATATACGAAAACGATTGCAGTCTACCTAAAATAAATATTTACTATCTTTTGATTTATATTAAGATAAATAAAATGGGTCAATACGTAATCATAATTACCATCTACAACAAATTATTTACTAAAAACAAATTAAATTTCAGTAGTTTGTATTTATAATATTAGAAAACATTCTGATAATTTTCAATTATTTTTTTTAATTTAATAATTTTTAATGTTTTTACATTTATTTTTGTCTATTAAATGTCCTTAAGATAGAATAAAAAGGTAATATTTCTATTTTGCGAAATAACCAATTCGTTCTTATTAATTTGATATCTTAATCTTGAAAAAACTAATTTTGCTTATTATACAATGCCAACAGCTCGAGCAACAGCTTGTACCAGGCAAGTCCTCCCTATAGTTATAAATTGATTATTTTATTTTTAAGTATCCAGAAAGTTTAGATACACGTATAAAATAATAAAATAATAAAGTATAAGTATTAAAGCTTACAATAGATTTAATCAAAATATCAGAAACGTTGAAATAATAAAAAATTTGGTTTTTGTTTCTAAATATTTTTAAAAAGCTAAAATTGAATGAACAAATGTTTTCTCGCAGGTCAAAAACTAAAAGTTTTCTATAAACAATGTTAAAGTAATATTGGCAACTTTCTTAAGAATATTTCGGTTCGAAAATATTTACAGTAAAATTTACTAGCGTTTTGATGGGGTCGCACATCTGTATCTCAGCATATCACTGAAGTTAAGCAGTTCTGGGTGCGATTTGTACTTGGCTATTGTTTAGATGATTTGTTGCTCTTAAGAAAGTAGGGGGAGGTGATTCGAATATGTTTACGGTAAGCTTGTGCTTTCATCGTTAAAATTACGTTTTCATCAATAATATGCTTTTGCTAAAAATGAAAGAATCGGAATTACGGAGTTATTCATGCCAACTTTGACTTATAAAACCTATTATCTCATTCCGAAATGCCCAGCAACTGGTATCCACCAGTGTCGTGACTTGTCGATTCCATTCTGCTGCTTCCAATAAATTCTCCGATTCCAATTTCACCGTACTTGTCTGGGGCATATTACTAGAATCGAGATGTATCGATTTACACGTGTGACTTTTGTATAAGTTATTTTATTTCTTTGAAAAATTTGTTGTACAGCATCCATAGGGGTAACAGATTTCTTATTCGTATTCATAACAATTGCAGCATCCATCATTTTGTGTGCAGAGGCTATTCTCAAGTGTAAATGCCGTCATAGCAAAACAATCCTAATTGACAATGTATATAGTTTAAAAGCCGTGCATGCATGTCTGCAGATGATGTATTGTAACATGTTTTAAAATTTTAAGTACATTTAACAAGCAAGAAAAATCTTTGGTGGGAATCGATCACATTAGTTATCTATCGAAAAGATTAGAATTATCTAGTTAAGATGTTGAGTGATGGAGACAGAAAAATAAATAATCTGTAGAAGTATAACTAACGGTTTTTTAAATTCATGTTTTCTATTTATATTTTGCTAACACAATGTTCTTAAATGTTTTTTTTTGATGTCAGGACAAAGTAGCAAGTAATAGCTACTCACCAATAAATGAGAAAGTTTTTGTCTATTTTGCAGTTTGGTAGTTTTATGTATAGATTAAAGTATTTATAATATAAAAAGTGCAATATAAAATACTGAACATACATAATCAATTCTCAAAAAACTGTAAGATTTTAATTATTAAATCAAGTCCTGATTAACTTTAATTTTGTAACCGCCCAGAAAAAGATTAAGTACCCAATATATTGCTCAGAGTACGGAAAATGTATGTGCCATACTTCGACGTATGGGCATATATTATAACTATTAACACGCAAAAACAAGTAATGAAAATTACTGAGTTATAATTGAACCACGAAAAGAACGTGTAACATTTGTTCTAAAAATTAAGATCGATTTTGTCAGTTTGACCTCATAGTACTTACTAATAGAAACTTTCAATGAAAAATGTAATCGAGTCAGGAAAGACGCTATGTTCTGTTTATGATTACGGGAACCACTTTTCAATTTTGCAAAACTAATTAGACGCTTTTACAGAGCAGTTTTATCAAGCATTAATTGTCATGCACAGCATCAACACTGTAGAAAGATTTACTTATATAGAATCCGAAAAAGATTCCAACGATTTCGCAGAAACCAGAAAGCCAAAACAGCCGACAACAAACAAAGCCGTACATTCGTTCCGTTAATTCAACAAGCGCACAATTATTCTCATTCCGCTACTTACGCCCGCGTGCACCTGCATTATCCTCCTCGGCAGCGAAAAACGGCCACTCTCACCGCACCCGAGCACAAACAATCCCAAGCGAGGATTCCGTCTGATTTACATGCGAGCTAGCGCGTATATATATGTAAGCGTACGAGCGGGTGACCGGCCACCAACGCGAGTCCAGCATGAATGCGCGCCTCTCGTGCGCCGGGTTCACGCTCCGGTGAGAATCGATAACCACGCACGTAAGTAAGTATATGCCGATGAAATTAGCCGATGTGCTCTCGATGTGCTCGCCAAGGTTTACTGTGTGCCTCAATGTGTGTTTTCGAAATTGCCGCGTCTCTGGATCTTCAGCGTCTTTAGAGCGAGGAACGCGAGTTCTTATTTTTTTTTCTCTCGTCGATTGCGCAACTAACGTGGAGGTTCTTGTATTAGTTCTGAATTGCTATTCTTTTTATTAGTAGTAAATAGAATAATGTCGTAGTTTACAACATGAGATATTTGCAACGTTCAATGCGTCAAACTCCTTATTCTTATGTAAAAGTTTCGCATTTACATGAAAGGCATGACCGTTATTAATCAGAAGCCCTTTGTCTTTTTGCCATCGTGAAAAATGTTATATCTGAAATAATAATATTTCACTGTAAAATAATGTCTTTCCAATCAAAATCATTGGACTTTAAGTTTATCTCTCCGTATACCCATATTTATGTATAGAAAATCTTAAACACTATAGTTATGTAGAAAATCTTGAACACTTATAGTTTTTATAAAATATTATTATTATAATATTAATCATTAGCTATAACCACAACAAACAATATGCGGTTATATACAATATGTGAATTATACCGAATTCGTAATAAAAAAAACAAAAAGATCACAAATCTTCTTTAAATTCTAGGATCAAAAGTTGATAGCTATATTTAGTTATAAGTTATTGATGAAAGCGTAATTTTTTGTAAATAGGTTTTATTTCGAAATTAAAAAAAGATATTGAGAAAAATATTTTTTTGGTTAAAAAGAATATTGAATACTATAATTTTCCAAATTTTTTTTTTTTTTTCATTTATTTTTCGAGGAAAACCATAATTTGTAACAAAAAAGTGATTTTTGTTGTTATAACTAGAGTAAAATTGGTTTAATCGCTTTGAAATTACTTGTAGGGGTAGATTTTGGATACCAATTAAGACAGTTCTTTGGGGAAAAGGATATTGGTCCATAAATTTCAAAGATACTTGAAATAAAAATTTTGTTAACATTTTTTTTCAAATCGTAATTTCTCGAGAAGGGCTTTATGTATCTTTTTGAAATTTCTAGACAATTTTGTATGATATATAGAGGCAGTACGTGTGCAAAATTATATAATAATAATAAAAATGAAAACTTCTCTTACTTTTCGATGGACTTCTATGGATGAGAACTTCGACGGATACCGTACCAGTACACATACCGGTATCTTTGATGTTGGAAATATCGAAAAATATTGTAAATGGTTAATTTACATGTATAAGTACCTTTTACCATAAATAATAAGGTCATAGTGAACAATTTTGTCTGTTATCACTAAACAGACAACTGTTTTTAAGAGTAGAATTATTTAAATAAGTTTTTAAACATATTTTATAAAATTTACAGTGTAATTTAAAATAAAAAATAAACCAAAAAGTAAAAATAATAAATAAAAAGTATGGACTGAGTAAAAAATACAAGGAAGAAATAAATTGATCGTTTTTTTATGTGTTGATTTATTTTTATCGCCATTATTGCTAAATCTTATAAAAGAACATGTATAATACATAATACAGCGGACAATGATCCATAATAAGTATATTTCTTGCTTGACATTACGCAATTTTATAATAATTATAAACATAGTTTTATCATAGCTTTTACAGTAACTCAGAAAAGAACATATATTTCTCATGTTTATATATATAAATTCATAGTAAAAATAAAGTGAAAACGTATACGTTTAGAAAAAGAGTTAACACTATATTTAGTTTACATCTGTCATTTTTTATTTTTATAATTTCTTCAACGTCAAGCATATTTTTTCAAGTCTTGCGAAAATGTGCTTTTTTCAACCCGACAGTTGAACATGAAAGAGTCTTTTTATTTTCATTACCTCTAATATAAATTACAAAGATGCAAAAGTGTAAATTCAAGTAAGAAATTCGATGGAAGTATGTGCTATTACGCTCAGTCGGCCATTGTTCTTATAAAAAATTATCAAAAGATCTATACGAATTTTGAAAAATTTCGGATATGTCGCGAATATTTCAGTTGATTCAAGCACTTCGATTCGCGTATTTAAGGTAGTTTTTGGATCTTCAATTCATTTCAAATATCTGAACACATTCGTCTTTTTACATTATCATTTCCTACGCAAATTTCGATATACATTCAAGTATAGAGTTTTTGAATAAATTATTATTTTCATTCGTTAACAAGTTTGTATAGCTGGCTAATGTCAAACAGGTAGTTTTGATAAATGACCTAAAGTAATTGAAGATCCAGAACACTGATATGAAACATGGCTGTCGGGTCGAAAATGGCTCGGAAAATGTCGAACTATCTATTTAAACTTCTATAGTTGTGTTTGTTTATGCTTTAACAGTGTATTTCGGTAAATTCTTACATTTAAAGAGAACATCGAAATTTCGTGAAGTCTCTCACATCGATACTTAATCTGTCATATTTTTATTTATTTATTTTTCATTTATTTAATATGTATAGACGAGTTGAACAAGGTTGTACAATTTGCGCATTAAATTTGCGATTTTTTTTTATCGAGAAAAGTCGTTAATAAAATTATCAAAAAATGTCAAATCATTGAAAACTTTCGCCACAAATGGTTTTTTTTTGTATTTTAATTTCTCTCTTAAAACGATGATCAAGTAATTTTTTTTTATATTTTATTTTATGTAGAAAAAGCGCAAACGAATTCCGCAATAGAACGGAAATATTCCGTGAAAGCGGCGATCCCGTAAGTTTAATTACAAAACATCAATGGCAGTCTTGAATTATCCGTAAACGCATTAGATTCGGCAATAGTCGCACTATTAAGACTAAGAATTACATATAATTAATTACAGTTACAATTACAATAAAGTCGGCTTATCAATAAAAAATGACCATCGGGCGCTGAAAAGAAAAATAATAGCAATATATTTTTCTCCCGATGAGCACTCATGACGGTTGTTCTTTAAGCAAATATCAAGAAAGATAACTCATAAACGTTCGGAAAAAGAATTATCTGTCGCGCAATAGAGCAATAGAGCGTATCTTTCATTTGCTTTTTACCAAATTACACGAATACCATAATAGCTTAATAAACAAACTTCATTTCTCTTTGATTTTAGCAACTCATTAGCGAGTATCTTTACAATATCTTTCATAACAAATTTCTCTTATCGAGCATGAAAAATTCGATCATAATGACTCGAAGCGTCGATACGATTCACAGTGGATTCTGGTACAATAAAGGGAAGTGAAGGGTAACGCTGAGCATGGCACCTGTCGAAAAAAGCAAAAGTACTTGCGAATAATTATCGATTGATCTCTCTCTCTCTCTCTCTCTCTTCCTCACTCTTACGCGGCGCGCGGCAGTACAATATTTTTTGGTATTTTTCTTTATAATACAATGACACACGTTTAATAGGGCTTTCGCCGGTCGGCGAGAGCGTGGGAAATTTAAATTTTCTCGGCCTTTTTTGCCGTTAATATATATCCCTCCGAACTTCGCACGAAGAAAGAATCACCTAAGATTTGCGCGGATCAATCAGCCATTATACCACACGGACTGTCGGTGCTTTTATGTTAGCTAGTTAACGCCAATGCGCTCATCTCTTACGAATCCACGTTAAATTCCATTTTCAAAAGATGAACGATCGTCGTTGCCACTAATCGTACGGCTTAATGCATAAATTAATAATATATATCTAGATTAAATTTTAATTGCGCGTTAACGCGTCGCCATCGATCCCTGGTAAAAATTAGATGACCCCCCAACCTCTTGCACTCTGAACTTCCCGCCTCCCTCCCCGAATCGATCGGAGTAGCTGCTGCTCGATTTTTTTTCCTCTGCGTTTGACGAACCGACCGCCTTTCTCATCGTTTTCATCTCACCTTCATTCAATAGATAAGCGAGCCTCGCGGATTGAAATCCAGAGTGAAAGGAACATCCCCCCTGCGTGCGACATATATAATAAATCCGTCTATTAATACCGTACCTCTCTTAAATCGTACGCTAAAATCTCTCTTTCTCCCCCTCCTCTCTCCACTCTGTCCCCACCTTTTGAGTATTCCATCTTATCTTCCTTTTTCCTATTTCGAATCTAAGATTGTCTTACGTGATGTCCCTGTGACTCGATAATGAAGGTCGAGAGGGCGCAGGCACATCACAAAGCGATCTCGCGCGAATCCACGCACGCGTCAATTTTCTCGCCCTTCTATATCTCGCTTCTTTCTTCCCTTTCGCCTTCTTCTTTGTCTGACAGACTCGCAAGATCGTTCGCAGATATAGCATCCGCTCGAGTCCCTTTATTTTAATCAATATTAAGTTTCAAAATCCTCTACAGCCTAATAATATTTACCAGCTAAAAAAAACAATAAATAATTTAAATAACCCTCTTACGAAAAGAGCATCATCATCGCCGATGACAAGTTGTAAGAATTAAAAGAAAATTGTCAGAGCTCTCTCAAAAAATCAATGGTTATGCTAAAATGAAAGGACTCTCGCGGACTCTATATACGTCAGGCGAACGACGACCGCGCGTGCATCCCGACACTTAAAACCTGCCGCTGTGGACGTGGCTCGTCTTCTACGTGAAGAACGCCCGGGCGTGGATGAGTCCGAGCGCAATGATCGTGGCAGCCATGGGCGTGGACTTGACAGCGGCGCCCGTGGCGAAGGAGAAGATGGAGCTGGAGTGGCGCTCGGACGGCTGCTCCGAGGCCATGACGTCCTCGCGCGAGGGCGCCGGGCAGGGCAGGTTCTCCGGCTTCAGCGAGAACAGTCGCTGCAGCACCAGCAGCTTGCCGTCCAGCTCGATCTACGATGGCAAGAAAAGCGGAAAGAAACGCTTGTGGTTAGCGATCGTTTGAATATTTATGGAAAGTCGTTTTGTGTATAAATTTATCGGAGAAAGTGTTTAATTGTTGTGCCGCTGATTGAAGTCAAAATTTACGTTAAAGGATTGTTACAACTTACCTTACGTCCAACTTCGACGTACTCCTCGTCTCCGTAGTCGTTGCCGTAGTCTCCCATGTACTGATCATCCCCGGACGATTTTGCATGATAACCACCTGCAGATTGCAAAATTTTTAAACGTTAATTCATATTTTACAGCCAACTTTCAAAGGTACGTATATACAATTAAACGATTTTAAAAAGTTATGTTAATTATATACTAAGCTCGAGCAAAATGAGTATATTAAAATAAAATTGACTACAACGCCTTTGTTTGTATGAGATTCAATTGAAACTGACTATTTCTCACTAGAGAAGTAATATTTTATAATTATAGGAAGTCATTTGAAATTCAACTATCTCTTCCTCTCTCCTCGATTTCCATATCACATTCGAAATCCAATTCCAGAGTATAAACAACGAAAAGAATAAAATAATCACGTCCTCTTCGACTGACCTGTATTGCCGCGCACGATCTCGAGCGCCCGATTGAAGTCCTCGCCGGAATCGAATTTCTGCGAATGGTGGCTCGCCTCCAGGAAGCACGTCAGCTCCTCAAGGCTCTCGCGCAGCTTCATGTTCTTCGTCTCGTTCCTCAGGCCCCAGATCCAGGTGAGCTTGCAGTCGCAGATCAGCTTGTTACCTGTAACATGAACGAATTTGCCGTCGTTAGAGATTGCTTTACGTTCTTATGAACCTGATAAGAAATGTTTTGTATTTATAGAAGGGTTAAGAATATTTTTTCTTCAAGTTATCGTGTAAATCGGAACTATTTCTCCATCGAATTCTCGTATAGTAAAAATCAACTTTGTTGTAGCTAATGTAAAGATTCGAAAAATAAATATTTCTACCTTTCAAAACCCGACCTACATTATGGAAATTTTTTAAAATATTCAAACTTTCATTCATTTTATTATCCTTTTGCCTTTGTAATGTAATTTGGGCTACCAGAACATGGGAAAGATATTATTATTTATATCGGAAAAGCTTTCAACGGTCCTACATTTTTTAGTTGGCTTTCAAACTTAACATATTCGTTACTTTTATCATCATGCAACATTTCTGCGTTTAATAAAAAATTCAATAAATCTCTTAAAAAAATTTTCATTCAAAAAACCTGCGCACATCTTTTCAGCGCTCTAATTTGATCGAACCATGCACCTACGTCCCACAGAATAAAAGACTGTACCCGGCAAATTCATACATAATAAACCCCCCCCCCCCCCGCCCCCGGGGGGGCCAAGACCCACTTTTTGCCGTCTAAGTGCACCTTAAATGCACTCGAGGACCTGCCGCTGCACCGACTTCTTACTGCACGTCCAACGCAGGCTCGATGGAGGCAGGCTGTATAAAGGCTCGCGCGGCCTCTCGATGGCTATATTATTAAGCGATTAATTAAAACGGCGAGTTTCGCCGCAGACTTCGGGGACACGCTCGTCGCGAATAATTTAGGATCGACGAGCGCAGGCGCAAGAACGCGGGGATATATATTCGTATTTGAGGAATCGTCGCTAATTGCGGCGCCCTGAGGGGGCGAGGTGTCGCGGCCGTGGGTTATTGGAGCGCGTTGAGGAATTTTTTCCGCCCTCCGGGAAAGGTATTCTCGCTTTTCTGAAGCAGGAGGAGAAGAAGAAGAGGTTTGGAGTAGTGGGTCAGTGTAGTGTTTGATCAGCCGGCAAGATGGTGCTTTAATTTGGCTCGAGTTTTAAATGGAGTATTTACGATAGAGCCATTATAATAAGATATATATCGTGCGTGTGTGAATTATAAGCATATTTGAATAAATATCCAAATTCATATAGGAATATTACACAGTTAAAAATTGCGTGTTTTGTGTAAATTCTATTTTCATTTACTTACATTTTGTGTAATATATAACACACAAATTGTGTAGTGTGCGTATAATGAATGTTTTTATGTGTAATTGATGACAAATACACGTAGTTGAATTATAAAATTTTTACACAAATTTTCTGTATTTTTCTTTGTTGAAATACTAATTACACAAATCGTGTGTAGTAGGAGTCCGATTTTAACACAAAACATTGTAAAAACTGGACAATATTTTTAACTGTGTACATAAGGTTTTTTCTTTGCCTTTATTTAATCAAATAGTCATTTTACGATTATATTTAAATTCCAATACAACCACGAGTAAAAGGATCGGCGATCTAGATTCTCAAATGGCAAGAATCTTTAATGCATATACGTGTATATATATATATATATAGAAACCGGATGTATCGTCGAAGAATAGCGCTTGAAAATACTCGCACATAGACAGGACACACACTCAGTATACGCGCGCGATATGATCTTAAAAACCGAAGATCCCATCGACGCCACATCCAACCCTTTCCCTCTCGCCAAAGATACTTTTGAACGGGAGCGCGCGACAAGAATATCAGAGGCGGAGTTCTCGCGTCTTCGATACACACACATATACACACACATGTACAGATTTTTTACGACGAGCTCCGCCGACGCCGAGAGCATTGTACCTTCTATTTCGCGAGTTGGCAGCGGCTGCCGCCATGTTTATAAATAAAGCCGATGCAGCATCTCTTCGTCGCCGTCATCATCGACGTGTCTTTCTTTCTTTCTCTCCTCCTCCTCCCATCCCGGCCGTTAATCCGCGCGTCTCGCTCCGCGAACGAGACTCTTTCTTCTCGTTCCGGTTTTTCCTTGTATATATCACTTTACGGATAGACGAGTTGTTTTCCTCGGCGCAGCAGACGCGAAGATATCGTGGATGTATATACAGTCGTTGTCGTCGTTTATGGATGATACGGCGAAAGAGACAGAGCGAGAGAGAGAGAGAGAGAGAGAGAGAGGATGCGTATAAAAGGACTAGGGGAGGAGACGAAGCGTTTTATAAGCACGCGCGAGCTGAGATATTGTTTGTCAATTCGGCAAACTTATCGGATGCTCGTATTTTAATTAAACAGTAGCTATCGGTAACACGAGCAGGAGTTTATCTGTTTTTTTTTTTTTAAATGAGATACGACTTTGTGTGAGCTATACTTGAGCAGTTTTGTATTTTCCGATGCACATAGACTTTGATATTAAGTATTAATCTTTGAATATATTTTTAGCCACAGTTATTATATTTCAAACTGAAATTGGTTTTCAGCTACGAATTCTTATTGTTTTTTAACATTTCACGATAAAAGTATTTATAATGCATATTTAATAATATTTTGTCTGATTTGTTCCTTATAAAAAATAAATTTATTATAATAAAGTAATTCTTCTTCAAACATTACGCAAAACAAATAAAATTACTGCATTACGAATAATTTGATAAAGACGAATGTTTATTTATACAGTAAAGTAAATTAAACGTCGAAAAATATTTAATTCTTATTTCTTTATAAATATAATATTTTACATAAAATGTATATTTATATTGTAATAAAGAACATTATACCTCTACGATTTTTAAAATTAATCCACCCGTATAACAATTTAAGCAAACATTTAGCTCGAATCGCCACTCATTCCACGAAAGCGTTTTCGAACTGCTCCTGCCATGCCCAACCCACGAGAGACAACACCATCGGAAGAAGAAGAAGAAGAAGAAAAAATAGAAACCCCCCCGTTCAACTCTTTCGCATTCCCGACGGCGGAGCCACACTTACTCGGCCCGCGCGCCGCATACGAAAGGCGATCCACCTCGAAAATCAAACTCCGGCTCGCGGCCGCGGCTCTTATCTTGTATCAAAACACGTCTCACGAGCGGTCAATAAAAAGCCCTACCGTATCGATCGCCGAGTGCATCGGAAACGCGCACACATACACACATGTATATATATGGTTTTCACACAGCGCGCACGTTTACCTTCTATATATTCCATACGCGCGCGTCATCGTGAAATATGCAGGCGCTGAAATTACTTGACGGATAGAGAGGAGGGAAAGAAGAGGCGCGTGTGCAGATCTCTAGACCTCTCTCCCTCTCTCTCCCGGGGAAAATGATTTTTCAGTGGATGGCGTGTAAGGGGAGAAAGCCGGGGCGGTTCAATATTAATGCCGCGCGCGAGCGTGTTTCCAGATTTACTCTCTCTCTCTCTCTCTCGCTCTATCTTTCCCTCCCGCGTGCAGTGCGCGCGCTATAGGGCGTCTGACGAGGCAATCGAATAAGCGTTTGATTGGAAGGAATCGAGGTACTTTATATCGAGGATCGACTTGTAGAAAGCAGCGCTTTTGAGTGATTAAACAGTTATACCGACAGTTTCGATCGTAGTTCTCTACTAAAAGTTAGTCATTTCCCGGAATATTTATATAAATAATGTTAGAAAAAATAATGCCTTATAGGTTAGATTTTAATTGTATGCGATTAACGATGGCCCTGTGTACAAGTTTACGTAATGTTTACCACGAAGATTAAAAAAATGCGATAAAATTCGTTTTACCGATACGGTACGAAATTAAATTTGACAATATACAATTCGACGTTTAAATAAATCTCGAGGTATAAAACCTCCTGTTTGGACAGTGGGAAATTTATCGTTTTTTTCTTTTTTTTTTCAAAACTAACCGACTGCCAGAGTATTATGATCGATATCTATTAATTGCAGGGGCTGCGCGGAGTGGGGGGGGGGGGGG
>JAPYZP010001220.1:0-22323 GCA_030522985.1 Torymus sinensis | reverse complement strand
CACACAGACACAAACGCGCGGAGAGAGAGTTTTCGCACGCAGCTAGGCAGCAGCAGCAGCAGCAGTCGCGATTACGCCGTCGCCGCGTACACATACCTCCTCCCTCTCCCCCCGCATCTCAAAGTGTGCCGAGAGAGCGAGAAGTCGCGCGCGCGCGATACTTTTGTGTGCAGTGCACCGGATGAGAGAAGAGAGTTGACGAGGACGAGAGCAGTGCGGAAAAAGCAGCAGCGCCGAGCCCAGAGCAGAAGAAGGACGCGTCGATGAGAGCAGCGTGTGACGACACACGAGGGCCTAGGTAATAAATAACGATCGCCGGCGTATATAACTATGTAACTTGTGTCCTCTGTGTGCGAGTGCGTGTGCATCTATATAGCAGCGATGAACCGAGGCACCGCCATCACAAGGAACGCCACGCCGCGCCGGCCGCCTCCTCTTTCCTTACTCTCTCTCTCTCTCTTCCTCTTTCTCTCTCTCTCTCTGTCTCTCCCTGATATCCGCGACGCAGCGACGCCGTCGGGCGCGCTTTGAGGTTAGGTTTCGCTCGGCCCCGGAAGAGAGCGACGGAAATCAGTCCCCGCTGCCGCCACGGTACCCTCATACCTATCTCTATACGCCTTCAATTGCAACTGTTGTGCAATTCCCGTCACCCCATTACCGAGGCAAACACAGCCGCGCTCGCGCGCGCGAACACACTGTGCTCCGAAATCCATCGAGGTAAATAACGACGACGACGCGCGTTCCGGGAACGTTAAATCCCCCGGCCTCATATGCGCAGTTGCTGCTGCTGTATATTGTAACCACCTCCTCGGCCGCGCGTAAGCTATATATACACGACGAGCACGCCGCTGCAGCGCTATATATGTAATACCTTTAAGGTTAGGCGAGAGAGAGAGAGAGAAGCCCCCCCGTGTAACCTCCCTCCTCTCTCTCCCCGTCGTCGTGCGGGGCACAGCCAGAACGACGACGAGCCGACATCATATCGATTGCTTCGTCGTCGTCGGCCATCGCTGCATGTACATACTACCTACGTACGTGCATATACATGTATATACTTATACACGTGTGTATATTCTATACCCGCCCCCCGTGTGCACTCGCGCACACACGGCTTTGTATAGGTATACTCGTCCAGTGCGAAACGTGCGACTCACGCGGCGAATTCTTAACCTCAAAGAGCGGACCCTCTGTGCCTGCCGCGCATGTTATATATCTTTCTGCTGATACGTTATATATCTGTCTGATAGGTGTGTACGTTCTGTGTGTACATATGTGTGTATTTACGTGTACACGAGCGCGAGCGCGCGAGATAGGGAGATAGAGAGAGAGAGAGAGGAGGTTGTTTGCGCGATAAATGGTGAAAAACGCACCGGCATTTACAGTGTTGCCGCGGTGCTCCGATTTGCGTGCTCTGTGCTCTCTCGAGGAGAGAGAGAGAGAGAGCGTGATGCTGGGTTGTGACTGTAGGTAGCGTACATTTTCGGCTCGCGTGTATATATATACACACAGCGATTGTAAACCGTTGGATAATAAAATGTCTTTAACGAAGTCTATGCACATTTCACGATACGACGACCATAAACCGTCTATGCACGCGCCTTAATCCACCTCGCAACAAGCACACACACACACGCCGATGAGGAATAAAAAAGCCCCGAGGTATATACTTCCATTTCTCGCGTGCGCGCACTTTCGCATCCTCTCTCTCTCTTTCTCTCTCCGCATCAAAAGCCGGCTGCTGCTGCTGCCGGCTCGCGTATTGATTGTTTCGCGTCTGGCTGCGCTCTCTCTCTCTCTCTCCCGCCGCTGCCTACGAGAGAGAGAGAGAGGAAAAAAATATTTTTCGCGACACACGCTCGTTAGCGCGCGCAAGTAAGCGAGCGCGGAGGGACTAATTGCTGTCTTTATGGCGGTATACAGTCGGTTTAAACTATATATATAGGTAGCTGCGCGCGCGCGTGTGGGAAAGTTGTCATAACCGCGGGTGAATGCAATCAGTATTTCTATTCAAAATAAGAGGGAGCGATGTAAATTGAAACGTTTATTTTAACTTTTCCGAGGCGAAACTTTTTGCTCCATTCAGCTGCAAGCTGCTATAGTGTAGCTAGCGCAGCGCGGTTCTCTCGGTTTCGTGCGCTCGCGGTCGATGGAGAGTTGCGTGTTTTTCGAGAGCTACGCGCGCGAGCTTTGATAATAAATACAATCGGAATTCTGAATTTCATGATTTTCTGCGGGCACGCGGCGCGCTATATATTGTACAAGTTAGCTAAACCAACTGTCGGCGAAGTTTTAATTGAACGGGAGGGGTTGTATACGTTTGAGTGTCGCGCGCTGCAGCGCGAGAGAGAAATCTTGTCTATTTGTAAATTATTTTGCGAAGCGAGTACCATTATCGCCGCTGAATATTCATCGTGTGTACTATATTTTCCGTAAAATTCAACGTTCCTGGCCCCACTCACGCGTCACGAAAAATCTAAACAGCCCCTCGTCGGAATCCTCACCTGGAGTAGCGCACTATACACACGCACACGCTCGCATGCAGTTACCCAGAGAGCTACTCTCTTTCTCTCTGCACGAGAGAAAAAAAAGGAACGGGAAAAGCATCTCGCCGAACCGGTCGAACGCATATAACGGGGAGAGAGAGGCTCTCTCTCACTGTATAGCCCGTGTAGTCGCGAAGTGGATTAGCTCTCGTTTCTATCACACACACACACACACTAGCGTGTGCGTATAGGAGCGCAGCGGACCCGCAACGCAAAGTGCAGGCGGAATGCGAACGGTAGCGAGCAGAAAAAGGCGCATGGTTTCCGCCAAAACTCACGGTTGTGTCCTCGCGACGACGATATAAACGCTCGCGATTAATTATGAGCGAAGTTTATGGCCGGCTGTAGTATATATATATATGTATATATAATGAGCGAAAAGGCCGAGGCGAGTGTAATGTATGCTAGGTGAAAATCTTGGGCGAAAGCGAATTTTTCTCCCTCTCCCGCGGCGTGCGCGCGGGGCCGTTATGTAAATAACGGGGCTTGACCCGTTTATATGTATACGCGCGCGCGAGGATTTTGCGCTCGTTGCTGGAAAGAAAATTTGCTATTCATAGAATTTTAATGCACACACACTCTTTTGTCGTAGTTATATTGTGATGCGCCTTTCTAGGATGCATATACTTTCCTTTTTAATTTTAAGAGAGAATATACGTCTTATCTCGTAAGTACGCGGCCGACCGCCGCGCGTCAATTTATCGGCGAGCGTCGATTGGCGGGAATTTACGGCGCGTGATTTCGATTTGCTCGAGAGAGCGAGAAGCGAAGTTGGGAAAACGAAGAGTGCGCGCGCGGTTTGAAGTTATCAATTTCACGCGCTGGTGGTATATAAACGTGGACGCGAAGTGTAATATATAATTAATTGACGAGCCGTTGCCGTCTATTTTTTATACTAAAGCCTGCGCGACGTTCGCGATATCATCTCTGACGTATTTATTACGCTCGATAAATCGTATTGTCGGTCACTGCAAGGCTTCCTTGCGTGTATACACTTATCAAACGTCGTTAATCCCAACTAAAAACAGAAGAAAAAGGCGCCGTCGCGTTGTCAAAAAGAAACTTTGGCCGCACTCTCGCAGCGTCTCAATTAACGACGTACCTATACTTACTCGCGAAAAATTCCTCCTTTTTCCCTCTTCGCTCGCGCTCGTAAAAGTCGCGTACAGTTACACGCGTCGCGCGCTCTCGTCCTTCCGCCAACGTCGTCGTCGTCGCGCGATTATTACGCAAAGACGCGCGCGCGTCGCGCCAGATGTCGGACATTGTACGTGAGAAGCCGGCGTATTTGCCCTCCTCCAGTTGCATTCGGCGTTTCTTTTTTCTCTCTTTTTCTTTTGCTTCTTGCAGCGCTATGGGTATCTGCATCTCAGCTGCGGAATGACAATCCTTTTTCCTTTTTCGAGACGTGAGCGCGAACTTGTGTGTGTGTGTGTGTGTGTGTGTGTGTGTGTGTATATCCGTGTATGTAAAGCGCGAAGACAGATTGAAATGCGCATTTTCCACCAAGATATATTTTCTGGGAAAATTTTAGAAGTATATATACAGCATTGCCGTTACTTAACGATGTTTATGTTGCATAAGTTATACGCCGCTCGCTCCGACTGATGTTTAGGCAGTAATCGAGTCGGTACATATTTGATTGCATTATTAAAAAAAAGCGCGCTGAAATTATAAAACTTTAATTAAAAGTATGCCCAAGAAGCTGTATACGCATTACGTATATACACGCGCGGAAATGAAAATATACCTAGTAGATCCATACTTTATTCCCTCTGCGA
This sequence comes from Torymus sinensis, assembly GCA_030522985.1. Taxonomy (NCBI): domain Eukaryota; kingdom Metazoa; phylum Arthropoda; class Insecta; order Hymenoptera; family Torymidae; genus Torymus; species Torymus sinensis. The sequence continues at coordinate 17,999 of JAPYZP010001220.1, read as the reverse complement.
GAGTTCCAATTAACATACGATCGTTATCATCATCGCCGCGAGTCGCGCGCGCAATTCACCTTACATAGGGCTGCTGCTGCCACTGCAGCAAACATAACGGGCTTGCGTAAGTCTCTCTCTCTGCGTAGACTCGGTATAATTAAATCGCGGGCTCGCAGGGCAACGGTGCAACGACGACGAGAGAGGGAAGAAAAAAAGAGGATGTGCGCGTCCCTTTTTCCGCGTCTGCGCGCGTCGCCGCCTCGTTTTTTTTTTTGCGCGCGAGAAAGTCGGCAAAGCAAGCAGCGAGGAGTGTGCTTCTCACGCGCGCGCGCGCGCGTGTGAGAACGTAACGAAACGCGCCCGCGCGAGACGCAATAATTCATCGCTCTCGTCGATTTTTTTCTTCTTCTTTCTGGCTTCTTAAGCGCGAGAGTCGCTGTCGCTCAAATTGAGTTATGACGACGGTTGTGCTGTTTCTCCTTTTTTTTTAGCTATAGCGGCGAGATAGTTTCTCACTCCCTGTTGGTCGCGCGCCCTAATTTAGACACTGAGAAGGCGGGGGGTCATTTTTCTAAATTTTCGTACGTATATAAATACGCGTGGGTACGTTTGCCCGAGATAAATAGATCGAAAGTAAATGAAGCAATTTACGAAGGGGTGCGAGCAATATTTTCCCGGCGGCGGCCGTCGAGTTTGCCGAAGGAATTCGTTTATATATTGATTTTATATTTATTTAGAGACTTTCTACTCTCTCGCGCACGCGCGCGCGTGTGTGTGTGTATATAATACATCACGTAAAAACACTCGCAATTTAATAACTTTCTACATCGAGAGACAAAAGACAGCAGCAGAAAACAATCAAGCCAAGTGTTGCTGCTCTCGGCAATTACCGAGATAATGATAACACTCGGCAAGATAAATTGTGTATACATATATACGCACAGCAGCAGCGCCGAGCGAAAGTAATATACAAGTTAGTCAACAAAATGCAAATTATTAAACGTCGCTGAATCACATCCCGCTTCTTCTACTTCTGCCAACCGCCCGCTGTACGATATTTATTCTAAATACGTTTATTAGTCGAACGATTCGCGGGGGCAATTAGCATCGTCGCGGCTAGGAAAATTGTCAGCGGCGGTCTCGGCGCGCGCAATGAAAGTGCGCGTGTATTATACACACATGCATGTACGCGGAGAGTCGTTAACTTGCTTCCATTAGCGGCGCGCGAACAGCAACAGCGCGCGACGCTCCGATTTTTATTAGCTGTGTGCGTGTGTGTTTACGTAGCTCGAGGTGCGCTTATCTTTGGGTTGATTGACTCGGCCGATCGTTAACAGAAATCTGAGCTGTGAAATGGCGCCTAGTTGTTGGTTTTTTCTTAACTTTTAATAAACACCAGTCAATTATTGTAATCTTTTTATCGAGTATCACACCCCTTGTTACAATGAAATCGGCTTGTATATATTGGAGCAACACGCTAAAAAATTCGCAGACGCAAGTACAGATCTCGATTGGCTTAGAAAACAAGTTGAAGGCCTAAATTAAAAGAATCGTTAATCTTGATACCTGACCGCTATATAATACACGTATATATATACACGCTCGCGCGTTCGCGAAAATTCGTCGTAATCTGTTCCGGGAAACGGGCGATTAACAAGATCCAAGAACTGTATACGTAACTCTCTCAGCCAAGCGGCGAGTGAATGAAAGTTGCATCGAAATTAGATAGCCGCGCACTTTCGAGCGAGAATTTTGATCCCGGGGATGCGATTTTGTTGTAAATTACGAATTGCACGCGGAATTTTTGCGCGTAATAGCAGGGAACGAGGAGGAGCCTTTCCCAAGATATATAATTTTGCGAGTGCGCGCGGTCCGCTTTTTTGATAAAACCGCGCGCCTCGCTCTGTGGCTTACGCCACGTATTTTCCCTTTGTACCACCGTGTAATTTTTAATAAAATCTTCCCGAGATTTTCATTAAACGTGGGGAATGCGGTTTTACTTTTTTTTTCCGCGAAAAGAAAGAAACTGCAGTTTTCATTTATGCATTAAAAACTTGACTTTAGAATGAAAAATTATTTTTGCCTTCTATATCTAACCGTCGACAATCTTCTTATGATTCCAGTGTGCAGAACTCGCAGTGACCAGATCACCAGCAGCAGCAGCATCTTCGACGGCCCGATAAGCGCCGTATCTACAGCAGCAGAAGCAGGATCGCGACGCAAACCCCTGATCCCTCGTCCTCCCTCGTCACCACCTCCTCGGCTCTCCCCCCGCTCCTACCCCGGACGGCGGTGACCGCATTCTAGACAGCACACAGTCACAGCAGCCAACGACAGTTGGACCAAGTTCGAGTTATCCTGGAGATTACAAACGACAAGACGGATACCGACGTCAAGATGGACGGCATGGACAACAACAAGCCCGTGCTCAATGACGACCCGTCGGTCACTCTGACCATCCGCCTCATCATGCAGGGCAAGGTACGCTCCTTCTTTTTCCTTTTCTTTTTCTATCGTGAAAATACTCCGATCGTCGCTCTCAAGTTTGCATCGTTGGAGTACCAACGAAATCATAATAGTCATTTTATCTCAATCTTTCTTATAAACTTATTTGATGTACTATAAATCAAGAAATCTATATTGATATATTAATTATTATAAACTTGAAGTAAAATCAAATATTTTTTTATATTTCGTTACATTCGAACGTTGCAAACTTCAGACCCATCTCCGTTCTCGTGCACTCGTTAATGGGACGATTGTAAACAATAAATTTAACGAAGAAAGTAATATTTATCGACTTGCGGAACGACTGAAGTACCGAGGAGAGCCTGGCCTACAAATTTCAGACTACGACCCAGCGCCGGATCATTAACTCAACTTCGTTATTTTCAGTTTATTATATATACCGCAGGCACGAAATCGCTTCTTCCCAAATAGAAAAGATGCAACAATAGATATTATAAAGCCGGTCTTCTTTCACTTGGCGCGCGAGCGCGAAAAAATCTCTTTCGCCGCAGCGCTCGCGGCAAAAATTAAACGAAAGCAATAGAGCGCGGCAGTCGTTGCACCGCGCGCGCGCAATTATCAAAGCGCGGACGACTGCAATTAGCGCTCGTTTCTATATGTATACACGCGCGCGCAAATTAACAGTACGCTACCAAAGTGGCACACACAACAACTTATAAACTGCGAGTATAGTTAATTCAATAAGCAATTTTTGCTCTCTTTCTCTCTTGAAAGTAGGAGAAAAAGCATTCGACGTATCCCGCGACACACGAAACCATATACAGCAGCAACAAACCTACCTACCTGCGCGTTCGAACAAAGGGGGGATGGGAGACACGAAGGGGGCGCATTGTGTCTGCTGCTGCTCTCTCCGATCGAACTATATATATACACGTGGAGAAGCATCGGCTGGGCGGGAATCGGAGCGCGAGCGATCCTTCCGCGCGGCTTCACATTCGGGCCGTCGGCGCATTACGGGGCTGTAAACCTCTCTCTCTTTTTTTTTATTCTCTCCTCGTTGCTGTAGGTACTCGGCCGGCTACTATGGGGATGGGCGTAGACTGTAGGGATTTTTTTTCGAGGAGGGATCGCGTGTGTATAGAGTTTCTAGCGTCCGATAATTGTTAATCCGCACGTGTCTCAAACGAAATTTCGGTCGGTGTACCTTTTTCGCATATTATATACCTACGGCGAGCGGTAAACAAGTGATGACGCTCGCGCTTCATATGGAAACGGTGTGTGTGTGTGTGTGTGTATATACCTCGGGAATACTTCGTGAAACTTCGCTCTCAATAGATTCTTGCCTTTCGGGCGCGCGAGGGCAAACTTCGACGGCGCTGTATACCTTGTTATACACCAAGTTCCGAGGAGAATGCAAATGTTCTAAAGCGACAATATTGCTTTCGAAGCAGAGTGTATGTAAACGTCGCGGCTCGTTATATACGTATACTCTGGTTGCAGCATGCACGTAGCTAAGATCGATAAGCATCAAGAGAAAAATTATTAGCCGGGCGCTATATACACACGTGTGAATAGAGACGAAAAATTCCCGTCGCACGCGGTTGTTATTGCGCTCGAAATTATTATTACGCGCACCTACGATTATAACGCGAGAGAGGCTGCTGTTGAAAGTCGTCGGATTTATCGAACGCGCGCGAGTTGTTTACGAGCGCTCGACAATTGAATTCTAGATGCTGCGAGAGAGCAGCGCGCCGCTCCCCGATGATTTGAGCGAAAGAGAGAAGGAAAAAACGCGGCGCGTGCGGCTCTGGATTATTCGCGCGAGGAAAATGTTTTTGCGGCTTTTACACGCGTCATTTGATTTTCATAAAGCCAATAAACTATATTCGTCTTGCCTGTAAAATTTATAACGCGCGAAGCTCTTGTAAAATAGTGCGGAGAATGTAGTTACTTATATATATAGCGATAACAATCTCCATTGTATAACCGCGGCGGTATAATCCGCCGGGCGAACTATGTCAAAAAGCTTAAAGAAACTACTAGACAATACTCCCAGCCACGGTGCAGCCCTCACACATATATTCGCCAGAGATATCGCAGTCTGCTCCTTTCGAGCGAGCGACGACCCGATGATAATATATCTAGGCCCCCGCGGCTGTCTCTCTCTCTCTTCCTGGCAAGAATTTCATGTATAGGAGAGAGGAGGTTTTTTTCACTCTACCGGTGTGTAATTGCACGCCCCACCCGCGCGTCTGCGAAGTTTCGGGCCTATTGTCAAGGTTTTCCCCTGGCGCGTAAGATATACGCGGCCCTCGAAGAGCTTTTTTTTTCTCCTTATTTCGACGATTGATAAATACAGTGTAATAAATATAGTATCGCAGATATAGCGCGCGTCGTGTCTATTAGCCGGAAAATAATCGACCCAGTAAACTTTCCCGATCGACGGGGGCGCGGGGAAAAGGAAATAATAATTGCCAGTAGGGCGTGATTTTAACGATGTGTCTAGCAGCGCGGAAAAAAACTGTGTACTTTAAGAAACAAAGTCGCTTGTACGTCGAGAATCGTATACTGAGAAAAATGTCGTAACGAAATTAACCACAAATGTAACAAAAATATAGCAAAATTTTATGGATTTAAATTTTACTATGATATTTCTCTCAGCGCGTGTTATAGATATACACCGAACTATTCGATTTTTCTTCGGGCGAATATATATATATATATTTTTCCATCTCGTCCGGCGACGCGCTGATAAACTTCGTCGGCGACTTTTTCCAGCCGGCCGGGTCGAATGAAAATTTAATGGAGAACAATGGCGCTCGCGCTCTATAAAGGCAAATTTAATAACGCCCCGGTCGCCGCGGTACCCGTATATCGATTTCCCCGCGGCGCGCAGCCGAATTTCACCTCTCGCACAAATCTACTTTCAATTACTTTTTCCGGATCCGCGCGCCCGCGTATATTATATAACTCGATATGTGTCCGCTGCCAGAGAGTTTCTTTCGCGCGCGTGTGTCTTGATGGGGAGCGCTGAAAGCAATTTAATCCAATTTCCCGCGGCTGGTAGGCGATAAAATCATCGATTATTGGATCTAATGCGACGTCGTCGGCCTTCGCTCGCTTATACAGCGTGTGTGCGTCTTGTTAGCGCCGGTGTACACATCGTCGCGATGCGCGCGTTTGAGATACTTACAATTAGCTCCCGGAAAGTTTTCCTGCGCGTCTTTAATTCTTTGCCCCCCTCTCTCTCTCTCTCTCTCTCTCGGCTAGATTGAAATGTGTATTTATAATTAAGCGTATAACTAATGTGCGAGAGAGAGCGTTGAATATTTAAATGAAATTACGCGAGTTTCAGCGTCGCTTCTGCCTTCTTCTCTTCGTCTCTGAATTAAAACTGAAATGAAAAATATATACATATATAAGGCACTCGAATTTAATTAAACTTGAGCGCGCCGCGGGTATTATACTATTAAATATAACGCTATTTAAATTTGTCCAGCGAAATTGCGATTGCCGGCAAAACTCTTCCCGGTTATATATTTATTTAGGCCATAGTCATCGATTCCAATGCTCTCTCTCTTTCCTTCCTTCAAATCAATTACTCTCCGGTGCACTTAGCGCTTAATGTGGCCTGCGGAGAGTATAGTGTATAATTTTAGCACGATATTTTTTCCCCTCCACCGTGATGTGCTCTCTCGGTCTATAGTTGAACAAAAGTAAAATAAAATCCGCTTTGCCGTGCCGGCGGGGCTTCTTCTTCTTCTTCTTCTCGGTTTCACCTTCTCTCCCCTCGCGACTTATTTCGCATATATACACACGTTCAGGGCCACACATCGAAGTGTGTGTGCGCGGAAAATTCATCGATATTATTCGAGAGAATTAATCGACGGCGCGCGTGCCATCAGTCACGGGGCAATTACGCGATGACGACGATACCGGAATTTATAGCGCTGTATAGAAGAGAGGGAGGCTGCACAGCTAGCGGGCCGAAAAATTGGCGGCAGAGGAGAGAGAGAGAGAGAGGCGCAGCAGCCGATTGGCCGACGTCCAGCCGTAGTCTCGCGATCATCCGTCTTTCGCCATATAGCTTCTTTGTCGGCCGTGTGTGGATTTATTTTACCACGACGAGGACGACACTTTTCTCGAAGTGTGTATATTCACTCGACAACACGAAAATAGCGGGCCTCCAAGCGTCTATATATTCCCCGGCACGCTGGATGACGGATATGTGTGTGTATATAACGAAAAAAGTCTATATGTGTGTATACGCCCACTCGCGGGCTCTCAATGTCAATGTTCCCATCGTACGCTCGGCTCCTTATCAATTTCACTCCTCCCTCCTATATAACTCCACATGCGCTTACGTACACACAGACACACGCGCGCGTAAAGGCTCGCAGACTTGGTAACTCTCTCTCTCTCGGCCGATACCGCGTTGGCGCTCGGCCAGCTACTCTTTCTTTGGCCTCTCGACTATATATTCGCAACCGGCGCTGCTGCTGCTGCTGCTGCACTTTCCGGTCGTTTTCGACCGATGACCGCGCGTATACGAACCGCTTAATCCGGACGAGAGAGAGTTTGATTATTTTGGGTAGCCGCATGTATGAGAGAGAGGGGAGAAGGGTTTCTCTATCGGGGCTGTCGCGGTAAATATACGGCGCGAGGATGATATGTGGTGGGCGGGGTGGCCGCGCGATGTATCGGCTTTTTCCGGCTGGTAGTCACACATGTCGAGGCTCTTATTAGGGGACGGGATTATTGTGGTTTATAATATAGGAAAGAATATTTTTATGCTCGCGGGGGATGTCAAAATCTATCAGTTGTATGGAAAACCAACCATGCGAATATGTACCGAAAGAATAACTATCACACCGGAAATTATTTTCTCGGGTAGAATATATCTCCACCAATTTTCTCCCTAACGACCTGCCCACATCGTCACATAGCCGCACGACGCGTTAGAAAAAGGAAAAACGCGCGTGCTTGCGGGGTTAACGATACGCCGCATCAACTTCCGGCGCTTTTCCGCCGCGGCTCTCACACCGGATAAGAGAGTAGAGGCGGCCGGCCGGCTGGCGCGCGCGTGGGAGTTTCTCGATCCGCCGCCGCGCGTGATTCACTCGCGCGAACGGCGCTAGCCTCGTTCCGCGGTGCGCGGCTTTATTCGTCGTGCGGACGCGCACGCAGGTGGTGTAGTGTGTGTTTTGTCGAAAACTAGGTATATATTACGGCCTAGTTTTGGGGAGACTCGACTCGCGGTTTTGCATTGTTGGGTTATGAGTTTTGCGTCTGCGGTACACTTTTGTAAAGCGAGGAAAATGTGAGGTGTTTTTTCTTTTTACAAGGGGTTTAATCTGACTTTGAAATTCGAACGAGTAATGTTTGGATTTTAATTGAAAATTCGGAAATCACCCTTTTACAAAATCGTTATTATTTCAGCGTATCAGTAACACTATACTATTGAATTGTCGAAGGGTTTAATGTATAGTCGATGTCGACGAGTTGTTATGAAAATTATAGTCGGATGTAACGAACATAATCATTTGCATATACTCTTGTTTATACGTATTTGCCTCTCGCTTTTGTTATTTTTCGCATATATATATATATAAATAAATGTATATATGCAGTTTGGATTGGATTGCCATACACGCGTTTCCCCATCCATTGTCTATAATCGTAAATAATTGGAGTGCGGAGATTAATGTTTGATCGGAGAGCGGCTCTGCTTTTCCACAAATAAATGTTTATACCCGCGTGTATAATGCGAAAAGTAAACGTTGATTGCCATGAATAAAACACGCTTCAATTCATTAACATAAACGTGCCGATAGACTTTTCCGGGAATATTCGAGACGTTATTATATATTATTTAAAATATCTCGCCGACCGGAGGTTACTAAGCGAAAACGTATATTTTAAACGTCGAACGCGCGCTCTCGCCCGGCACCAAAGTATCCACTGCTCATTTAAGTAGCGAACAAATAAAATAGACTCGTCAGCGTGCCTGTCTCTTGTAAGAAACTCGCGCGGCACGCACTTAGCCCTCTCTCAAAAGGGGTCGAAGATCGCTCTCTCTCTCTCTCTCTCTCTCTCTCTCTCTCTCTCTCTCTCTCTCTCTCCCTCTCTCTCTCTATCTCTCTAACGCGGCGCTCGTAAAAGCCGGCGGCGGCAGTGGCGTCGTCGGAGAAAGAGACATAGCAGGATCGCAGCTCGCGACTAAGTTTAGAAGTGGCTCGCATACCTGCGCTGTCTCTCTCTCTCCCTCTCTCCGCCGCCTAGATCCGCGTGACATTATCGGGAGGGTCAGCCCCGCGCGCGCGTTTGTGTCAGCTGCATAGCTCGCCGCTGGACCGACAAGGCGAAGTCTAGCGCCTCTATTATTAGCGCGGAAAATCGCGAGCGTAAGAGAGAGAGAGAGAGAGGAGCGTCGGCTTCGTATTTTTATTTGCCCCTTTGTGTAAGTGCGCGAGAGAGAGAAAGAGAGAGAGAGAGAGAGAGAGAGAGAGAGAGAGAGCTCTGCTGCTGCTGCACCCGGTTTATTTTAAAGGTGTGCATCTGATGCTAGGGGAGAGGTAGCGGTGGTAGGGTTTTTTTTTTGCGGCCAGAGGGATAGCGTGCAGGGGATTCGTCGACGATCGACGCTTCGATTGAGGCGTGTATTTTTAGGGCAGACGAGGAAGAGAGAGAGAGAGAGTCGGCTCGGTTGTTGGCCGCAGGGGTGACGGATGTCTTTGTGTTCGGAATTTCGAGCGAGAATGGAAGTTTGGGAATATTTGTGCATTTAGGTGCAATGTTTGACTGTGAAAAGAGTGATAATGTAATTTCTATATTTTGTAAATATTGATTCTGGTCGTATTTGAATTACTAAGATAAAACGTATGCGTGAAGAATAAGCTACGAGGTTGAAATTGCCAATGTGTGGTAAAACTTTTTGAAAATTCATTTTCCACAAATCTTTTATATATATATTGAAATTTTATATTTTTCTAATAACTTTAATAACTTGCGCACAACAATGAAAACTTCAGTCGCTCCAGAACTGAATAATAAAGATTTTATTTTTGAAAATAAGAAGTCCAGGAATATTGAAAACCAGTCGGTGTGCGCTACTCCCTTTGACACCGCAGCTCATCCACGACGAGCTGAAAAACTAAAAAACCGTCTTTTCTGTTCTGTTTCAGGAGGTCGGAAGTATCATCGGCAAAAAGGGAGAGATCGTCAAGAGATTCCGCGAAGAGGTAATCATCTTCTTCTTCTTCTTCCCCATCCTCACCCGGCGGGAGACAAAATCGCTTCCGGTCTTTTTTTCTTATCGCCCTACAATCCTTTTTCTAACATCTCGCGGCGCAACCTCTTTTTTTTCGCAAAAAGAAAAATGGAAAATATTGAGCCCTTTCGCGACGTATGCACGAAAATCGTGTCAAGGCCTCGGCGTTAACTTTTTACTTTATCGCCATCCTTGCTGCTTTCTCGGGGTCGTGTCGTGTCGCGCGCGCGAAAGTGGCAGGGAGTGTATAGCAGGCGATGAAAAGCCCTCGCACGCGCGCGATACACGTGTTAACAGTCGGCGGTGGGCGGCGGTTGCTGGAACGCGTTACGATCCGGGTGAAAAATCGTCCCTCGACTTTAACGACGGAGCGTTTACACGCCCCCGCGCCTCTGGGCTCTTCATATTTCACGACGTCTTCGCAAAAAAGCCGCCGCCGCCGTTTCATCCATCACTGAGGCTTGATCGCGCGGTCTACGATCTGTCCCTATTTCTCGTCGGGCCATTAAATGTCACGTTTACGAATGGAAATGAAGCGAGACGTGCCGTAAGATCAAGGTTTTGTGCGCGGGAAAAGGTTTTCACTTTGTAGCCAAGCGCTGACAGAGATTGTATCTAACATGCTTTTAGTCGAGATCACGTAATTTGACGAAGGCGTTACCGTTTTTTCCCTAGAGACAGTCTTTTTAGGGTAAATGCTATTTTATGAACTTTTACGAAACAGAAAAACTAAATCTCAAATGTCTTTAATGTATATAATTTATAATACAATAAAAGTTCTCTAAAATGGTGGCTTCTCGCCTATACATACTATCAGTGAAAGATTGTAATTATTTTGTTTCATCTTCAAATTGCCAAAAGAGTATTTTTAGAAGATTACCTTAAATAAGCACCACGGGCAATTCATGTTACCCAACAGTGACTCACAAAGAGCCGTTTCTAGCTGCACAAGCAACCTTTCCCCGCGCAATGGCCCATCGCAGGACCTACATAAAAGCTCCCAGACATCAAACACCATCACTAATTCTCTTTCTCTCTCTCTCTCTCTTTCCCCATCTCTGTGTGTGTCTCTCTCCACCCGCAGTCCGGCGCCAAGATCAACATCTCGGACGGCTCGTGCCCGGAGCGAATAGTGACCGTGACCGGTCCGACGAATTCGATCTTCAAGGCGTTCACCCTGATCTGCAAGAAGTTCGAGGAGTGGTGCTCACAGTTCCACGACATCCAGGGCGGCAACAATGCCGGCGGTGGTGGTGGCGTCCCAAGGCCGCCCATCACTCTGCGCCTGATTGTGCCCGCCTCCCAGTGCGGCTCCCTCATCGGCAAGGGTGGCTCCAAGATCAAGGAGATACGCGAGGTGACCGGCGCCTCGATTCAGGTTGCATCCGAGATGTTGCCCAACTCGACCGAACGCGCCGTCACCATCTCCGGCACCAGTGAGGCCATCACCCAGTGCATATACCATATATGCTGCGTCATGCTAGAGGTGCGTTTTCAAAAATATGATCACTCTTCTATATACTCTTTCTTTTTTTTTCTCTTTGGTTGAATTGAATAAGTGCGGTGGTTATATAGTGTTAACGAGATGGGACACGATTTTTTTGGAGACAAGACGGTGTTTGATCATTGATTTGAAAAGTCGCTAACTTTAGCGTTTTCTGAAAGTATAAATACGTTTTTGTAAGATCCAGATTATTTTAAGAATATTGGTTTTGTGGCAATATTGATAATTTGAACACCGTTTTCACTGTTTTTCATTGGAAGTAGAGGAACAATCGTTGATTTACTTTTTCCTTAACGGACGTTAATATTTTATGAGGTGAAATTAGTCTTGTAATAAAAGTTGTGAATTGTATTTAATTAAAGCAAAGTATACTTTTTATAGCATTTATTCCTCTACGATTTGTATTCAGCCATGGGCATCAATGAAAGTCTTTGAAAAAAGATACTTATCTGCAGGCATTAATAATTCTGGAAAAAAGTAACATAAATAATGAAAAATTATTTTACATTAATAATAGAGAATAGAGTATCTTTATTCACAGACCATATAAAACCTGAAAGTATCTACATTAAATTGATTCTAGATAGTTAAAGTCTTAAAAAGTTAAATTAAGTTTTATAAATAAAAAAATGATGTTTTAATTTACAAAGTAGGCTCACATTGTAATAATACTTTTTCAGAAAAAGATACTTTTTGTATTAAGATACATATGGGGATGAGAATGGGCTACAATGTAGTACAGAGTACGGAATCGGTAGGTACCACCTAACTAGTAGACCTTGCCAATTTTCAATTAGCATCCGAAGTATGACTTTTTCCCCCCAAGTATACTTTATTATTATTTTTTTTTCTATGTGTAACAATTCAAATCACACACTGCGTACATTTGAAAAGTACGACTGTCCGTCTTGTACCGCTTACCCCATTGTAGCCCATTGTGTCCCTAGATTTTGCCTATGACTGCGTACGTATACATACCCAATGAAACTCAATCTCCATTTGTCACTACTTATCTTTTTTTTTATTATTAATTTTTTTTATTCTTGAAAATCCGTTAACACGCTACGTACACTCTCCTACTGTCTGAACTCTCGGAACGTTTTTGACACAAAGCTTTGTAAGCATTGCCAAGGTGTTCGTCATTTATTGTACAAACAACTACCTTTACTTTGTTAAATTCAAAAACGTTCCGAAAGTGGTCCCATTCAAGTAACAATTCACATGCTTGTATGGAAACACACCCGAAAAATTTAGTCTGCAAACTTGAATCTTTCCACAATAGGTTCAGTTCAGTTCCTTTCAGTTTTTCAGCTGATCCTTGGTCTCATAAATCAAAATGATCTTAAACTTACCACAGCCTTTCATTCTGCATCAGATGATATTGGTTATTTTGATTTTATTTTTTGATTCTTTGAGACAAAGGGGCAGCTGAAGAAAACCTTAACATGAACCTATTGTAAAAAGGCTCCTACAATGCATTAGTTTCATTTAACCTTTTTGCATATACCTTGGACCACAGTTCAGACCGTTCCAGAGCGTACGTATTGTCCATATATACCACTCGCATTATTTGACCACAGCTCTCTCTCTCTCTCTCTTTATCTCTTTCTCTATAATCCATACCGCAAATATAAATATCATATTCTCAACCGGTGGGCGCTTCTCGGGGCGCTCGCTCTCTCGTTCTGCTTTGTTCTGTTTCAGTCCCCTCCCAAAGGTGCCACGATCCCTTATCGCCCCAAACCCCAAGTTGGTGGGCCAGTGATCCTGGCTGGTGGGCAAGCCTTCACCATCCAGGGTAATTACGCGGTGCCCGCCCACTCGGACGTAAGTACAGTAATGCCTATGACCGCCGCCCCCGCTGTCGGGACAGCCCCCCTCAACCACCCGCCCTCGCTCAACGGCCAAACTCTACAGACCTCGGCCTTCGCGGCCGCCGCGGCCCACCACCCCTCCTCGCCCTTTGCCGCTTCACCACACCACGGGCATCATCCCCTACTGCCCGCCCACCTAGCCGCCGCCGCCGCCGCCAACCACCACCACCACCACCACCCCCACCACCATCATCCTCTACACCCGAGCTCCCTACACGCCAGCGTGGCAGGCCTCGCCGACCCCCTGCTGAAGAGTGGACACTTGCAGGCAGCCCTCCCGCCCGCACACCTCGTGGCAGACGCCGTAAGTCTTTTGTTTTTCGTGACCTCCAAAACGAGATCCAAACCCCCAACCCCCTCTGATAAATCTCTCTCACTCTCTTATCAAGATCCATGGCCACCTCCCTGGCCCCTTCCCGCCCCCCCTATCACGTTGTTATCACCTAGATATATGATACCAACTGCCAGTCCGGAGAAACGTCTGCGTACATGTCCAGCAGCAGCACCTGTTGCGAATAGCTGCACGTGGACGTTATCGGCACGGCCTCGCCACGCTGCTACCGTCCATGTCATCTGGACTGAACCGGACTTTCTCCCCCTCTCCCCCCTCTCTGTATTATCACCTCGAATCACATCGAACCTGTTTCTTTCTCTTTTTCTCGCTTTCTTGACTCGTTTTCAATGCTTTCTCTCTTGGGTACGCATTGTTTGTAATGACACCCCTTTTATTTTCATTTTTCAACAATCGACAATCGGCAAACGTCATTCCAAATTTTCTCGGTCTGCCCGTTTATTTTACCCCTGAACTCCCCTCGACTTTTGTTTCGTTCTATTATAATCGAGAGCCACCACTCGACGTATTGAAGATAAGCGGCAGCTCTTGACAAAAAAAAAAAAAGAAAAAATTCGATTCCAATCACACACCCACCCACACATATCGAATTCTCAATTCCCCGATAAAGTCAATCGGCCATTCTCCAACATCCATCCAGTCCACTTTATCTTCAATACGTTCGTCGACTACCGCGTCCTGGAAATCGATGTTATCGCGCGATAACGGCTCGGCTACTGATGGCTACTTGATGGGCGGCTGTCTCGAGGACGAAGAAGAGAAGGAAACACTCTCACCGTCTTTCTATATCCCTCCCATATGTTTACTCTCCGATTCCCAGCCCTGATTAGCCCCCCCCCCCCAATACCGTATCACTCCACTCAACCCCTCGCCCCCACCCCCCTGTCCACGTTCCAGGCTAGTGTATATCTGTTTTATCCACCCCCCTGACCCCCTCCCCAGCCACCAACAACCCCATGTGCTGAGGCAAAACCCCAGTATAGTCTGGCTTTGACATTTTTTACTCTATATCTATCTCTTACTCTTTCTTTTCTTGTTTCCGCTTTTTCGCCTATATTATATTTTATGTACGCTCGAAACTACCCCGTAGAGCACACAACCCCCTTGTACTCTCTCTCTCTCTCTCTCTTTCAACTCCCTCTGTATACCCGTCTCTCTTATTTGCATCTCTTCTCTTTTTTGGAATGCATATATATGTGTCCTATCTCTATTCTCTATTCTCTATCTCTCAATCTCTCAGAGACGAACGAGGATGCATTCTTTTCCGTCTAGATGTACGACAGCTGTCGGGCGATGTTGGTACGACGTGCGTGTGTTGCGATCTTTTTATTTTTCGCCGGTAAAGTTATTTGTTCACGTGTTGAGTTTCAATTTCGCGTCTGCGAAAGACTAATCGTCGCGCTGGGGTATTATATGACGTCAGGGTCGCCACTCGCGCGGTATTTACGATTGTTATAAAATAAATTCGTCGAAGGTAACTGCCGTTCTTTTATCGCTTTTCTCGAAATAGAACGCCTACACGTCGCTGCGCATTGTCGAACTCTATTTGCTGCCGCGCTTCGATTTGTCGCGCGAAAACGTATTTGCAATACAAAGAAAATTCGCGCGACGGTAATTGCCTCTCAAAGCAAATGTAAACGGATGGATTATTATTATTATTTTTTTTTTTATTCTTTTCGAGTACAAAGTTCGCGGAGATTTTGCCTCCTTCTCTTCGTTCGAGACGGAAAACGCATGCGCCTCGGACGTCAAGGTCCGCTTTTGCTCTTGCTTTGCTTTTGCACGCTTTTTTTTTTTTTTTTTTTTTTTTTTCTAATGTATATATATATACATATACATATAGGAACCTCTTACGTCGTATTCCTTTTTTCTCTCTTTCTCTCGCTCTCGCTCTCTTTCTTTCGTTGCCGTGTAATTCTGTATTTCCACGGAGTAACAAAAATATTGTTAGAGCGATGCTTCTTGTTTGCGTTTTCAAAATGCGTATACATATACACGAATCCGAGTAAAAAAAATAAAAGATGACCAGGTACCGACGAGAAAAAGATAGATAGTTAATTAACGAGGTGGCCGGAGAGCCTAATGCAAAATCAATTAAACGCATATACATGGGAGGCGATTGATTAATGTAGAATATATTGAGGGCTCTCTCTCTCTCTCTCTCTCTCTCTCTCTCTCTCTCTCTCTCTCTCTCTCTCTCTCTCTCTCTCTCTCTCTCTCTCTCTCTCTCTCTCTCTTTCTATACACATATATATACGTATATGTGCGGACGTCGGTGCTACAGAGAGTCGATATACGTACCCGGCGCGCGGCGTCTCTCCTCTCTCGCTCACTATGCGCACGTATAAATATATGAATGTGTATAGATAACTTATTGACAGGCGCTGGAAAAGTGGAGCAGCAGCGCTGATAAATGAATGCGATTGAAGTTTCGAACTGCGAGAGGCTGGGGGGAAAAATATCGTACTGTCTCTCGCACCACGCGCGGAAGGCTTTTCGAGTGAACGACGAGAAGGATGTGTGTGCGTGTGCGAGTGAGCGAGAGCGCACGTGAAAACGGAAGAGCGGAGAGTGACGTTCAAAAGGAATTGTGAGAGAGCAGCGCGTGAAAGACGCGTGCAATGGAGTGCGTGACGCGTGCGCGTCCGAGATTTGAATGAAAAAAATTTAAAAAAAAAAATGAGAGAGATGAGCCTTGAAAAATCGACGTCGACGAAAAGTTAGTTGAAACCGAACTCCGATGAATGCGAGCGCGCGCGCGCCTGGGGTGGATTTTTTTTTTCTTTTTTACTGAAAGCGTATATTGGATATAATGTAATAATAAACTGTAACGTATAAAAAATTTAATACCTTCCATTTTTTTCGGAAAAAGAGCCTGAAACCTGCGACCCTCGTAAAAGCGCGCTGGCTTTTATTTCGTCCTCGCGTTCTCCATTAAATTAATTACATTTTACACGTTTTAATAACTTAAAAGGCTACATAGCAGCAGCAGCAGTCCAGCGGTCCGCAGGTTTTTAGTTAATTAAACAATGCTCCCGCGTAATTAATTAAACAATACCTATTTTCATCATCCACCTCTGCCATTGTTTGCGCAAAAATCGCCTGGCGAATGTAACCGATAAAAAATTTTGCCCCCTCCCGTGGCGCTAGCTTATTACTTTACATTTTAATCACGGCACGCGAAGAGGTAGGTAGACGAAGAAGAAGCTTTCGGCTTTTCGGCGCGTGGGTCGATATTGCCGGAACAGTGTCTCGCGAAGTAGGACTTTGCGCGCGCGAAAATTTTTCTTTTTTCGATGAGTCGCGCGTTTTGCGCGAAAAGGAGACGCGAGCTCGACACGTTGATTGTCAGCGACGAATTTAATTTACTCTCCCCGGTACCGTTGAACGCGAATTTTTGTTCACTACTCTCTCTGTAATGGCGTATTTCGCTGGAAAATTTATCGATTGTTTGATTTTCAATCGAGCGAGCAGCCTTTTCTGCGCTTTTATATCGGGCCACTTGAAAGTGTAAAAAATATTTGGTTAATTTAAATTCCCGTTGAGTATGTGTACTTTTCTCGCGTGATCGGGGTGGTACAAGGCAAACATCATAAATCCTATGATCTCACGACACGTCAAAACAATTCCCCCCCATCCGTCGGTTGTTAATCTCTCGCGAGCGCTGCGCAAACGTAAATACCGAAATACCCGGAGGAATCGGGGAGAGCAGTGTTCCGTCAACGCACGGCAAACGCGAGTTAATTCGCGCGCACGCAGACACACAGACACGATCTCTCTCTCTCTCTCTCTCTCTCTCTCTCTCTCTCTCTCTCTCTCGCGCTAATTAGCGACGCTTTTTACTCGGCACAATGGCGTGTACATATACGCGTACACACGCTCGTAAGGGGAGAAAATCGCGTTTATTCCCGCGATAAAATTTCTCGCGGGAGCGAATTACGCCGGGACTTATTCAAATGCGTCGCGCTCATATGAATGGGAGATCGAAGGAGGCGAAGAGAAGAAAGTCTGCGCGCTGCAGGCCGGATAGCTCTCCGGTCTTTGATTCGCAATCCCATTAGCATAGTTATATTCATCTCTCGCGCGCGCTCTCTCTCTCTCTCACTCTCTTCCTCGTCCTACTCCTCCTCTCGGCGACGCGCTCGAGTGGAGCGCGATACCGTTTTCATTTGCATCCTCCTTCTCTCGGAGGTAGCGCGCGGAATTATCGAGGGGGCGCTACCTACTCTCTCTCTCTCTCTCTCTCTCTCTCTCCCGTGAGCGAGGGATCGATTTCCGCTGTGCAACGTCGGACGCACGCTTATTTTCTCCGCGAGAGTGTTTAAAAAGGTGGCGTGTTCGATTTCCCCAAGAGGGGATGTATGTGTGTGTGTATATATATATATATATATATATATATATATACACACACTTATACTACTACTGCTGCGCGCTGGCACTGCTTCTTGTATTGTCGCCGTCTCTCATTAACCGCTTCTCTGTCTGTCTCTCTGACTCTCTCGACTTGCAAAACTTTATAATTACAGCAAGGGAGTTTAATTAACAAAG
>JAPYZP010001219.1:0-22430 GCA_030522985.1 Torymus sinensis | reverse complement strand
CTCCCGGCGCCCGATCGCGAATGTTGTATTTTCGGCCTCACTAGACAAAAAAATCGTATACTAACCATGGGAGCAAATAAAGAATGCCTCAGATCGCATCTTTGTCACCCTCGCCTTCGGCTCGGGTGACAATTTCCATGCGATCTGGGACATTCTTTACTTTTGCTCCCTTGGTGTGTAATATACTATTTCTTTTCACAGCGTTTTCACGAATAAGCTTTTTTTCGCCACACGGCGCGTAAAGTGCGTACTGTACACCCTGCGGGCGAAAAACAGCCTACGCATTTTACGCTCCTCGTAGAGAAAATTAGTATATGCACCATGGGAGTAAGTAAATTTTCAAAGAATTCCTCAGATCGCATGTTTGTCATCACGTTTGACTATTTACATGCGATCTGAGACATTCTTTACTTTTACTCCCTAGGCGCATAATCTACTATTTCACGGCGTTAATCGAAATGGATTTTTTTCACAGCATTCTAATGAAAGAGTTTTTTTCACAGCGTTTTAATGAAAGAGTTTTTTTTCACGGCGTTCGAAAAAGGTTTTTCTTCATAGCTTTTTTTTATGGGTTTTTTTTCATAAGCACAGACGATATATCACTACTTATATTTCATGGCGGATTTATGTAGTCAGTGCTATAAAAAATTGTAAAATACACGTGTCATTAGTCGTTCTTTATGGCACGGCGTTAAGCGCACTCGCTACGCTCGGCCGCTTATACACGCCAACAAGTACGACTTATACCACTAGTATAGTAATGTAGTATTATAATCTTATTCAAGTTTCACAGAAAGATATTTTTAAAAATTCATGTCAAATACACAGGGCCATAAAAAGAAGTCATTACATAATAACTTAAGTACCGAAATTGCTTTATTTTTGTGTTGCAAAGAAGCCTTCAATGAAACTGATTGTTTTGCATACAAATTCACAATGAGGTATACAATAATTGAAACATGAGCAAGAAAATCAAAATCGTAAATTACAAAACTAATCGATAAAAATACTTAAAAAATGGCTAAACAAGTATTCTTGTCAATTTCAAACCTCAAGATACTGAATAACAGCATTTTTTGCAACTGCTAAATATAGTACTTTGCGCCTGCGTACTCCACACTTGGTCCCACTTTTATATAAAAATAAAAGCTTTTTTTAGTTATTTGGCAATCATAGAATGCAAATACTGTATTTGAATAGAATATATGCAATTATGCCACAAATATAATTACATATACGTATGTAATTATATTAAATAATTTTATTATTTATAATTAATTCACAAAATTTGTATACAACAAATTTTCGTCATTATCATATTTTTGGTTATAATATTATTTGTACATTTAAATAACAAATAATAAATAAGAATTTACCAAGTTTAGTTGTATAAACGCGACCACCAATGCGATCCTCAGCTTCCAAAATCGTTATATTAGTAAAACCATGTTCAAATAGTTTTGATGCAGCTGCGATTCCTGATGGCCCAGCGCCTATAATTACAATCCTTGGATCTTTGTGAATGTTGGCATCATCACAAAGATTAAACTCTATGTGATTAAAAATTACTGAACAAAAAATGACTATGAACCACTGCGTTTTTGAATTTAATACCATGTTGCTAGAAAAGAAAATACAAATCAGAACATTTTTAATTAATGACTGATGATAGAAAGTTTGAGGAGAATATTTTAAATATTTATACTCAATTTATCATTAAAATTGTTTCTTCCAAAATTTACTCAAACAAAAATAATTATTGTACCAGAATTCAATTTCTATTGAATATAGCCAAAGTGCTTAGTTAAAGTAGTTATCCTGGTAGAAAATAGACCAACTTCATTGGTTAACATGTTAATCAAATGGAAACATTTCTACTTAAGGTTAACATTAAAATTTAATTAAAACTATTTAAAAAACTATCATTATATTTTAAAGCATCTACAATATAATATTTTCACATGTATACATAGTTGTTCTTCGTCGACAATAGCAACATAATCATGGTATGACGTTAATTTTTAATTTAAAAATTGACCAACCGTTCGCGAACCGTTGGTTAGCATTTCTATACAGGGTAGTTAAAGAACTATCATGTATTTAAAAAGTTATTGAAACGTATATACCTCCGTTAACTACCAATTTTTATTATATAAATTCTAAATATAATTTTTTTTTTAATAATAAAATCTTTTGGTAGCATATTTACACTGTTAGAAAACTTCCATATATATAGATATATTGTGACCATTTTGCGTTTCCAAATTTACACATTGTATACCTATATATGTGAAAGTTTTCTTGCATAGTATACAAACAAACTTTTATGTTTGCTAAAAGTATACGTTGTTTTATGGTCTGTGCATACATATGTGTGGGTGTAAAAGTAACTATCTAAAATTTTTAAATAAAACTAATTCAATTGAACAAAACACGTTTGAGAATAAAAAAAGTACCTTACCACTAAAAATACAAGTCGAACTTTTCGAACCCCAACCCTTCGGTAGTGAATATTTTAAATCGCTTTGTTTTTAAATTTAGTTCTTCGAGGCGCACAGATAGGAATAACAGCCGCTTATGGACTTAAATCTAGAAATGTTTTTCGATTGCGTCTTTCGATTGACCCAGGCAACTAGTAAATAAGGTTAGTGTGATTTCTCTAATCATATATTTATACACAAAAAATAAAACAGCAGTTTCATTTTCGTCGAAAAAGATATAACATTACATTATATCAAGAGTTAATATCGCAACTAAATAGTTATGCAATATACCTAATACTATATCTTTTATTTAAAAATATTATTTACTTAAAAAGTCGTCTACTATTCATAAATAAATCAAGTTTCTTAAAAACTTTTTGGTTCGTAATGTACGATACGCGTGCGCGTAGACGATTCACGCACGGGTGCTTTTGTCGCCTAGCGATAGCAGTTGGAATGAAGTTGATCGGTGATTAAGAAACTGTAGCTTATGCTCACGGAAATCTTGGGTCTTCTCGAGGTCATTACAGATCGCGATAGGAAGCTGATCTCCATCCAGAGTACTGAACATTCGTACTGAGAGAGACATGAGGCGATACTTGTTGAATAATTATATTAACAGGTTCAGTACGGATAATGTATAAGCAAAAATACATTAAGTTTACAAAGAATAAAAAGGAATCGAAAATATTTTCAGTTTCAAGTTATTCTTACTGATGTGTATAATTGTGTTTGATATGAAAAGCGTTATGGGCAAAAGTTTTAGGAAGTTACTTGTTTTACAGCAATCTAAAGTATGGAAAATTTCACGCGTCATATTTGACTCGTGCCGTAACGAACCTGTTAAATTGTATGGTGTATACATAGAGAATACCGCGGGCTGCCTCGCTGCCAAAAGGTGGATCGCGCACTTATACCAAAGCTTCCGTATATTCCCGAGTTAATATTGTTTCTTATCTTTCTGCAAGCTTTTTATTTTTCGACCTTAAATAAAAGAAAACAATAATTTATTAATATAAGAAAAGGTATTATTTTTTTCAGAACCTCTTCTAATCCGTCACCCATAGATGTAAAATAAAAACATAGGTCGCTGCGAAATCGGGTTCTTCAATTGTATTAATTCTATAAACTGCTTTAAAGCGGTGGAATATGTATTTTGACTTTCATTATTAGAGCTGGAAAAAATTTTGAATTCTCCAAAATCTGTTAAATCTGAAATAATTACTTAAATTGAACGCAATTTATTTAGATTGACATATTTTTTTTTTAATAATTTAAAAACTGTAATTCATTTGATCGGTAACAATACACGATTTTACCCTTTGGAGTCTAAGGGACAACCGCACATTTCGTAGCCATATTGGTGCCACGCATAGAACCAAGTTTTTTAGACTATTTTAGGCTGCTCCAAAATTTGAAAATGAAAAAGTTACGGAAAAAAGAGTAAAAATTATATTACCGATACCTTACTATTTTTGTCATGTCATTTTCATTTTTATTATTCACTGATATCTAACTTATTTTGAATTGAAGCGCAATAATGAAAAATGTGGCGTTATATTTTCTATGATAGTTTCAATATTCGCTTAAGGAGGTTTATCTGAGACGTAGTGATTCAAGCGTAAGTCGAGCGAAGCGCTCCTTTGACGAGCTAATCTTATACTTATAAGAATATATTCCTCTCAACTTTTTTCAATGCGAATTGCATTAGTTTTAGAGCCTCAAAGAGTGATATGTCCCAAGTGGCATTCTGGGCCGAAACGGGTTAAAGTAAAAGAATAAGTGTAAAAACTTTAGTTCTTATTCAACTTTACTTCAAAATATTGTATTTATTATCAAATAAAATTGATTAGAAGGTGAAGTTTAGTAAGTCAGTAAGTTACATGCGCTATTCGTCGGCATTACTTTGCGTTTCTGAATTTGATATCATGATGCTAGAGAACAATATAGAAATAAAATTTGATTAATATTTCTAAGTTAGATAGTATCATTGTAAGATGATTATTTTTAAAGAATTGCTGATAATAAATAGTTTTATGTGTTTCTCTCTAAAATTCGATGCAATTAAAAACCGTAAAAAAAATTTTGAAATTATCGGTCAAATAAAAAAATGCACTTGAAATTTAATTTATGAATACAAAATAAAACCAATCTTAACCTGCAAACACAAATCTGGCTCTCCTAACGCCAATAGGTCTATAAGGTATTAATTCTTTAAGACACACAAATACGAATAATATCCATTTATGTACTAAAAGCTGCAAATGCTTGTCTAAAAATTAGTATAATTTACTTCAGATTGGTCAACACTAGCGGCGAAGGACGGCAATTTCTCTAATCTTATTTTTAAGATAATCTATACACAAAAAGAAAAAAATACAATATCACTGTTATCCTCATCAAAAGCATTACATCAAGAAATTGAACTTATTGTAACTTACAAGGAGATAATCAGGGGTGCGGGTCCTGTATTTGGCTAAAACTGCAGGAGGTACTTCTTTATGACAAATAATGAGATACGTGTCACGGGGTTTTTGTGAATGGGCCTATTTTGGCGAGATTCAAGCTATTTTATGTCTAAAATGAACAATTTTCGATAAAAATGGGGTAGAGAGTTTATAAAAGAAAGCAAAAAAAGCTTTAATTTAAGCTGTGTTTTATTAAAAAATTTCGATTTTTAAAAAAGTTACAGGCTACTGAAAATAGAGTAAGAAAATAGCTTAAAATACCACCCGTTAAATGCTTAAAAAAAATTAGAAATTTTACGTATATAGGTAGAACGTTGAAATTATCCTTTATATAATTTCAGAACTCGAGATAATCTATTTCTCTCGAAATGATTCTCGAAATCTCGAATAATCGAATCGATCTCGAATTTCGTAAGCAGTGAATCAAAAGACGAACGGTGGCGCGCGTAGCGCGCTGATTAACGCTAGTACGTTGTTTAATCGCCAAAATTGACTGGTAGACTGTCTGCGAATTTTGGTGCATTTTTGATACTCAATTTCAAACGTTCATAACTTTGGAAGTAAACGACATTTTTTAATCCTTAAAAAAGCAAATGAAAGCTCGTATTTTCCAGTTTTATTTTCTCTGCTTGAAATTATATTTGAGACTTTCCAATGTTACACAGTGGCCGTTTTAAGAAGAGGTTTTTTTAAAGACTTTCTTCAAAATAAAGCTAAAAGTGTCCAGAACTTTAGTTTTTTTGAGCGTTAGGGTTTAATATTGCAGCTTTCTTCATATTTCTATATCCAAAAAGATATCCCACAGTTTCAGCCAAATCCGAGATCCGGACCCCTGACCCTCTCCTAGTGAGTTGTATTTAGGACAGTGCCAAAGTATATGTTCAAAGTCTTGATACATATCACCGCAGTTACAGTCTAGAGACTGTACTATATTTTTTCTATACATACTAGCAGCAAGGGAATAGTGGTTGGATCTCACTCTATTTAAAGAGACTATGTGAAATCTATTTAAGCTAGATTTGCTGAACCATGCCTTCTTAGAGTTCGGTATGTCAAAGTGGGGGAAATATAAGATTCCTTTATGTATTTCTTCATTCGTAAGATAATCTTTTTGTAGATTTTTTACATATTGATTTATGTTTTCCTGAAAATCAGTATAGGGAAGCAGTATATTTAGCTCTATCCCATTAACTATTGCCTCTTTTGCGAGGCAATCTGCTTTATCATTATTTGTTATATTTGAGTGCGAAGGAATCCAGACAATTTTGATGTTGAGATTGTTCATTTTGCAGGAATAAAACATAGATATAATTTCAAGAACTAAGTGGGATGAATTCTTTTTCTTTATCAGTGAGTAGTTTTTAATTGCTTCCAGAACGCTTCTGGAATCAGTAAAGATGATAGAGTTGGTGATTTGTTTAAGGTGGATAATTTGTATTGGTAAGGCTTGGACTCCACCAGTGAATATAGAAGCTTGCTTAGATATGCGAAATTTGAAATTCTCTTTGGGTTGAGGAAAGTACATAGCTAAGCCTGTGCATTTTTCACTGTCCATTTTTGATGCATCGATGAAGATTGCTGTGCTTTGCGATATTTTTTGAGAAAAAAGTTCTTTGAATTTTGTGTTATGAGTTAAGTCTTTTTGTATTAATCTGCCAGATGAAAGATCTATTGTTGCCTTACTAATAAGTTCTTTGTAATTATAGTCAAACGGGATGGGATGATTGTGTGCTTTGATTAGATCTTTAGTTAGAGTTTTTAGTCTTGTAAAAGAATCAAAAACTAGGTATCTACCTTTAAGTTTGAATTTATCATGGGTGAAAGTAATGGATTAAAGTTTTGTTAGATCATTGATTAATGGCGAGTTGAGTAAGAAGAGTTCTCTGAAGATAAAGCTGTCTGAAAGTTTAATCAGCCTTATAGGTACAGTATGGATTTTAGCTTCAGCATCCGCTCCACTGCAGTAGATGAAGGTATCATCTGGATATAGTAATAGCTTTATAGGCTGGCTAATTAATAGGGCTAGGCCTATAACATATAAGTTATATAGAGTTGGGCTGAGCACACAGCCCTGAGGTACTCCTTTGATACTGTAGAAAGGTCCTTTAATCTCTCCGGCAATCTTGAAAAAAAGGTTTTTGTTAGTCATTAAATGGTATATAAATTGGCGTAGTTTAATAGGTATATTTAATTTGGTTAGTATCCGTTGTAATAAAATTGGGCAAACATTATCAAATGCTAATTTCACATCTAGTAATGCGCCACATACATGTTCATTATGATTATTTTTATATTTTTGCTAATTTATTTTTTGTATAATTTTCAGTTTTTAACAATTTTCTAAGATTATCTATGTTAGGATTTTTAAGTAGGTCATTGGAGATTTTTCATCTCTCAGAGACTAGGCTCGAACATTCCTCATCCCACCAGAGAGTAGTTGCAGAATGAGAACGGGATTTTTTAAATACTTTTTTACGTGTTCAGTTTGGTTATTTGGGCCATTATTACTTGGATTGTTTAAAATTCTTTGGAATTGAGCCTTTAATTTATATGAGTTTAAATGTGTCTTTGTACAGATGACCATGGCATTTATAATTAGGTTGAATTTTTCTTTTTGACCAAGTTCTTCTATGTGGTTCTTATTATCTGAGATGAAATTATCTAAATAGGCTTTATAGATACACTAGTTTGTTTTTTCAGTGTTAAGTTTGTCGGTAGTATAAATGGGTAGTTTGGGTGGAGCCTTAAGTATTGAGCTAGTAATGGGATAGTGATCACTTCCGAGACGATCAGGGAGTACTTGCCAAGTCGTTTTAGTAAATAAGTTATCTGAGACTATGCTAAAATCAATTGTAGATGTTATTAGGTTTGTATTGCAATCTGCTGAGGATTGATTGGTTTGATCCAAATTAATAGTTTCAAGTAAGTCGGTGTGCCATCATTTACTAAGGGCATAGTCAAATAGTGCTTCTATCAAGTTTTCTCCTGAGGGAGAAATCTTATTAGAGCCCCAGGAGGTGTGATGAGCATTAAGATCACCACCCAAAAATAAGTGTTTGAAATAATTGCATGAATCTAATAAATTTATCCAGTTTTGAGTGTTCATTTCCTTATCTGGGATTCTGTATGATGAAACTATTAAGAGATTATCTAATGTATTATTAACCAGGGTGTTTGAAATGGGAATAGATATTACTATAGTTTCTAAATAATTTTTCTTATGAAATATATTAGTTTCAATTCTGAATACAATTTCTTGTTTTACTATAATAGCTACTCCTCCGCCTTTTTGCTTGTCTTATCCTGATCTATCTCTACGAATTATATGATATGACGCTCGCACAGGAGAACGGAGGAAATGATTCGTTGGGCAAATAGTTCCAAGCGGGAGGTTTCGGGCGTTCGCGACATTGAACAGCGATCGCAGAAGTTCGAGACACCTTAGCCCTTGCTGCTTCCTTTGCGTTGTATCCGGACATGGCCTTGACCAGATCTGGATTTGTTAGAGCAAAGAGTCGTGCTATAGATGGACGAGATGATGCCTTGGTTCCCCTGATTGGCAAGTTGGAAACGTGCGTATCTTAACTTCTTCCTCGTCGTCTCTCTCGATCTCCATAGCGATGGCAAGGAGTTGAGAGAAGGTCGTTGGGTCTGCTATGCGGATGTATTTCCGCAG
Organism: Torymus sinensis; assembly: GCA_030522985.1. Taxonomy (NCBI): domain Eukaryota; kingdom Metazoa; phylum Arthropoda; class Insecta; order Hymenoptera; family Torymidae; genus Torymus; species Torymus sinensis. Next base: position 13,803 of record JAPYZP010001219.1, on the reverse strand, counting down.
ACTAGGACGAATCTGATTCAGCAGAACCAATACTTTGACGTCTTCAGGTTCCTCTGGTCGGAGCCTGCTAAAAAGACTGTGTTTCTCGTAAAGGAACACAGCGACGGGTTGGTTTTCGGCTTGCTCTCTGCCGTAGAGATCGGCGACCAACTTGGTTCTAACCGAACCGCTGTCGTAGGTGAGCAGCAGTAGCTCCTGAAAGCGTTGCCACTCGAGGTCGAACGTTTCATAGTCTCGCCACCATGTATGAGCGTCCCCGGTGAGTCCTTTGGTCAGCGCTCGCGTGCATTCCTCAACTGGAATGTGATAGGTTGCGATGTACGTTTCGCAGCGTTGTAGGTAGTGTTGCAGGTCTTGATGAGTCGAAGCGAGTGCTGGACGGGGCGTGACCAAGATCAGCCTCGAAGAGAAGATCTTGCTTCTCCAGAACTGAAGGAAGCAGTCGGTTAGCTCGTCGGTCGTTGGATCCTCTCAGCATCAGCAGAGACTGGAGCCCCACGTTGGGCGCCAATTGATACATGCGTGTCGACTCGATCGGAGAAGAACAGCGCACAATGAAGGTTGGCGAGCGCTAAAAGTGAGCTTGCCTCGCATCAAGGTTGCTCAGAGCACTAAGAGGCGCTGCAGAGCGCTGGGAGATCGGCGAAGCAAGAGGCGCTCGACGCCGATCATGGATGAGTAGTGTTGCTCGCCGAGAGCCGATGTGCTCATAGCGGCGAGGTGGTTGACGGCACTCAAAGAGTGCGCTCTGTGTCTCCTGTAGTTGAGTATTACCACAAAACTTGCTGATCCTGAATGGGCGAGCCATCTGCTCGCTGGGTGCTGCTGAAGGGCAGCTTATCCGCTCGATGAGACGCAGCCGAGAGCGCAGAGCAGAGAGCACCCGCAGAGGTGATGTCCCACGCTGCTGGTCGCTGGGCCCGTTGTCCAACGTCGGAGCGTCTACAGTGGGTGTGGAGAGGACACTGCACTAATCTCCACACCTAGTTTGCACGGATGTGCAAGCCTGAGTCGAGCTCGGTGTACTAGACACGCTAGCTCATCTGGAGGAAAAGGAGTAGGAAGATCAGGAATGATCCCGTTTGCAAAAAAAAAAACGAGACAAGGGTAGGAGACCTTGCACCTCGTGGGTGTTAAATAGAACAATTATTTAACGATCAAAAATATATGAATTTTATTCTCCAATTAAACTTAGCGTGATGTCAAGACCATCTACGCAAGGCGGAGTCGGGCGGAATGCGACGCCTAGCGGCGGCGTGCGAAATAGACTCGCTGGAGGTGCGTGTGACGTGGGAGATTCAAATTTGAATTAAACAATAGATACAAATACATACGCAAACTGGCGCGGAGTGTCTTTACAATTAATAATATAAACTATAGGGTACATATATCAATTTGTTAATACTGCATTTTGATTGATAATGAACTCTAATCAGTGGAAAATTATCTACAATTCGACAATATCAATATGAAAATTTATTGTGAAAAAAATTGGATGTAATGACTTCAATATTTTTTAAATAGTTTTTATAGTCTTTGGATTAGTTCATTACTTAAAAAAATTTTACTGCCACAACCAATAATATTTGAGATTCAATTTTTTTGAGGGACAGAAATTTACGTGAATAAAATAAAATTCCAATATAATTGTAAAATGCTTAAGAAAAATCTATTTGATTTTCATGAGGATTTTCATATGGATTTCCATTGGAACATTTATATAGAATTCTATATCTTCCATAGCAAAAATTGCAAATGATGAGAAAATGTGAACAAATTTAACAAAAATATTAAATTTTAGCATTCAAAATGCTTGAAGTAATATTCCTGTTTCATATTAAATTGTTCAAATTAATATCAAATGTTCTTCTGTAATGTTTAAGAAAAATCTATATGACTTTTCATGTGAATTTCCAAATGGTTTCCCATATGGATTTTTATGCGGTTTCTTACTACGATTTTCTACGATTGATAAAATCCTTCGATTGGTACCTAAAAATTAAAACGTATGAAAGCGTAAGAAAATGTACGTAAAGATAGGAAAATGTAGGAAAATGTGCGAAAACGTATATTTCCGTAAGTTTCAATGAATATTACAATTTTGTACAGTTTTGTACATTTATTAACTGATTCATACGAGTTTATATATATTCATACATTTTATTATGATTCGTAAATTTTGTTTGTATATAACAAATTTTTCATTTTAAAGTAGTAAATGTAGGTAATTGTCCAAAACTGTACGAAACCGTACGAAAACGTAGGAAACCGTAACGAAACATGTCCGACTCGGAACGTTGTTCCTCACTAATTCAAGCTGATCAGGAATCCATAGATCTCTTTCTTCTCGTCAGAAAATTGTTATCCACGTCTACTTCATGTACTTATTTCTACTTAACAAATCTTGACATCTAACCGATAATCTCATAAAATGTTATCAGGCTTCAGATCTCTATGAATAAACTTCTACGGATGCAAATGTAAAAAGGCAACTGCCTTGCATATTTGTTGTAGAAGGTGTTGCTTGTCGGAAGTTCTCAAGTTGTACCTTTTACAAATTGGTTGATTATATAACAGATCTTTCAAACTATGCCCATGTACTAACTCCATAATAATGGGAAAGTAGATTCCTTGAAAACAGATACCCATAACGGATACATCATGACTTATCTTCCTACTTATGTCAGTTAGAATATTTAAACTGTATCTATGAGCTTTATCACTAATTTCTGATGCAAAACTCCACACTGAGAAAAAAAATAAGCTAGGTTACCTTAAGTCAGACATGAGGGCATAGCCGAAGTACGTTAAGCTAAAACCGCCGGAGAGTCAAGGAGTTTCTGCTTGAGAATCGAGCAGAAACAACTCGAGCAAAGGTCACCTGACCTTTGACGCTTACGCGTGTACCCCTTGCTCAGGCTGTTTTTACCGGAGCTCTCGGGAAATTCTAACCTTTATTGTCCTACCCGAGGATTCCGGCTATTTTGACCGGAGATTCAAGCTGTTTCTGCTTTTTTTCTCCCAGTGCATAATCCTTCATCACCACTGAAGGATCCTTCATCTTCGCTGATTCCAGCGTCACATGTTTGTTACCACCAAGTGGTTTTTCAATTTTGATAAAATCATCTCGACTGCTATCTCTGTGTTTCCAGCCAAATTTTACAGTTTTTGTTTTAAGTCCAATTTTAGTTTTAGGAATAGACTGAAAAATGAATTAGCAAATACATATACAGAAGATATGAAAGTATTTATTATTAATATCAGTAAAATATGTACCTCTTTTTTTAATTCATTTTTATATTCATCTCCTCCTTTTGTTATGCAAGACAAAATTTCATTGAACTTTGCTTTCTTTTTCTCGGTCATAGTCACTTGCTTGCATAAGTTTTCTAAAATAAAAATTACATACATATTTTATGTTTGTGCGTGTATGTGTATCTGTATAGGTCTACATGCATATTGAAATATCCAATCACCTTCTGAACAAAATACTTTGTTCGTGACAATATTTGCATTTAATTGAAACCGATCATTTTCTGCAACAAGACAGTAACATTTCCCATCTTTTTCATATGTTAATCCATTAGCTGAGGAGAAATATACCTCAAGATTTTGCAGAGTAATAGAAGGTTCAGTCAACTGATAATTGATTTTGAGGCCTGCCTCATTTTGGATCTCTATTTCATGCATTTCGATTATCTTTTGTTAACTGTGAAAGTCCATTTTATAGGTTATATTAGAAAAGTATTGATAAATTGATAACTTTTTTTTAAACATAGATAGAAGACAAAAAATATTAATCTTAAATTTACCTTGTTACTTTTATTGTCATCCAACTACAACAGAGTTCTTCATTACATTGAAGATTACGATTTCAGATATGATTTTTCTAAAATCACACGCTACATGTGACACATATCACGTGTTAGGTGTGCATCACTAGCGTCGCGTTCACAGTGGCCGCTACAAGCTTCCGTAATAAATAGTCCAGTAAACGAAGGGCTGAAATCGACATATGAGGTAAACAGCTGCATTTTTTATATTTGGTAAAAAAACTCCATCTAAAAAAGATGGTCAAAAATGCGGCTTCCAAAAACGCTGGGGTCACCCCTAATTTGGCAAAAGTAAACTACCCCCGAAAACGGTTTTTTGCTTATAACTTGCAAACAATGAGAGGTATCGGAAAAAGTCCCAAACAAAAGTTGTAAAGCGTGAGATTTTACACAAGGAGCACCTATCGCTTTTTTATTTTTGATAAAATTAAGCTTGAGAAGACCGGGCGATTGCGGCACATAACACAGCCATGAAAAACCAAGATGCTCATGGTTTGCAACTTCTGCGTGCTTTTCTCAAGCTTAATTTTATCAAAAATAAAAAAGTATCCCAACTTTTGTTTGGGACTTTTTCCGATACCTCTTATGGATCATCCGTTATAAGCGAAAAATTTCTGAACCAATCCTTTTGCCCAAAGAACTATCTCGACAAGTATCCAAAAGCTACGACTACAAAAAATTTCAAAGCGATTAAGCAAATCATTGTTGGACATAAGTAGAATAGCTAGGCCGGATCTGCGACCCACCACCACCTCACCCATCTGCTTACTAACTTCTGACAGTTCTAACAGTTGTAACATACACATACTGTGTATGGAATATACGTTCGTTACAAGTGTGCATCAAGGTTCTTATAGCTCTATAACGGTTGTACTCATACAGCATGCTACGCGTATTATTCCGAATGGGGATTTCGGTATATGAGCGAATTAATGGGGGATGGGGGTTCTAGAAGTTCACATGTGGAGGTGTGAAGTCACACGTTTGCGTAAACATTTTAAAACGTTTTGGGTAAGAGCATACAATTTTAAGAAGATTCCAATCTGCATCCTGCAGGAGGGGTCAAATTACAGGTTGCTCGGTAGGGGGTGAGGGGCTGCAATTTGATACCCGGTAGATTGTGGGATGGGGGCGGGCGAGGAGGGGGGGGGGGTAGATGGATAAGGTGGTGGGGGGTCGCAGAACCGGCCTACACTGTAAAAAATGTTTTTGTAAAAATACTACAAAGTTGTAAAATTACACCAATTTTCCACCTAAAATAGGGTAAATTTACGTCTCTTAGAACAGTAAAATAACTAACTTTATCAATTTTACAACGATGGTTAACTCTGAACGTTGGTTATTTTGGTTTACTACCTTCAGCGTAAGAATTTTTGAAAAAATACAACCGCGGTTGTAAATATAACCCGCCCGATGCCATCGAGATTTGCCATCGAATTCTGGTTTCTCTAGTTCACTACTCTCAGAGTAGTAATTTTAGGAAAAATTTTTACAGTGCAGCTTATCTACTAAAATAAATATATTTTTTTTTCTTCAAATAGATTTAATAAAAAAAAAAATTTTAATTCAACAAACTAGCAAAATCTAAACCCGTTGCGCGCGAACTATTTCGTTTTTGCGGTTATGAATGTATAACTTTTCATTATGATTTCATTTTAATTAGTTTCAATGATAGGGCAATGAGATCATTTTTCAAAGCAATTTAAAAAATTCAAATGTATTTTTTTCAAAATCGGAAAATTTGTATATATGACCCTTACTACATCTTACGACCAAAGCGAAGAAAGTCCGAAGGCTAAATCGCCAAAGCTGCAAAAAAATGATTTGTCTATTGAACAATTAAAGGTAAAACTCAAGTCCCTGGTGGAGTTTATACAGTACAAGAGGAACATTCACGCGAAACTAAAAAACATTACGAGGGCCACCAGTCGGGAACTCGAAGAATTCGCCAAGGTACAACATAATGAAAAACATCTGAAGGAGAAATATGCAAGCACTGATAGATCGTATGAAACATTACCTCTCTTTCGAAAAGAGGAGGCGTCAGTGGTAGCAGGACCAATTATGCCTATATAATACAAATACCTATAAATACAGGTATACAATATATATGAACATATATTCATTATTTAGGATTTCATTTTATCATTACATTCATATATATAAAAGTTAATATTTAATTTTTAGCTATTCTTAATTCAGTCTATTCATTTTTTGGCGATGGCTTTTTGTAATGCTCTATCAGTCTATCTGCTGCTTTCCATCCAGAACCGATGGCTCCATCAACAGTCGAATACCTATGTTGAGATGTTGCTTCGCCGGCAAATAATATTGTCTAAAAATAAAATAATAGTGAACAATTGAATATAAAAAAAATAAATATTTTTAAATAATATAATATTTGCATACCAAATTTTGTGGAATCAAAGGTTTTTCTAACATATCAGCATAAACTTTCCGTTTATCAGATTCTAAGCTTCGATAACTATAGGTGCCTTTGAAGTGTGGGTTACTAAACCAAAGAGTGCGCAACATTGCCACTGGTTCAGTTACATTGTATTGTTTGTCCAAAAATCTGCGAAGATTTTCAACAGCGTGTTTGAAAACTTTTTCCTCGGAGAGCGCTTCCATGTCTTTCGCATATGGTCCGACCGTCCAAAGGGTAAGCAGATTGGGCTTATGTTCCACAGTCTGTGCGCCGTACATACCGATTAGCCATTTCTTTTCCGGCTGTAAAATGAATGCGGACAAAAACAATGAACAAGTATCCTTAATGAAAATTAATCAAATATCACAATAACTCACATCGGCTTCGATTGCTTTCCTATCGTCATCGTTCCACAAAAACATAAAAGATAAAAACCTCTCATCTCCAACTTTCCAAAAAGGTTTATCAAACAATAAATAAATTTTGGCTACACTTCCGAATCCAAGCCCCTGAAAAATATTTATTTATTTTAACGTAATCAATTTAAAAATAATACCGTTAAACTTACTGCTAAAAGTCATACCTCAATAGCTGAGACTTTTTCTTCTGGCAGCGGAGGAATGAATAGTGACTTGTGTTTATCCTTTAAAACTCCCAATGAAACGGTTACTACGACATGATCAGCTTTGTACTGTGTACCATTTGCTGTTGTTATCACAATCGGTGTTTCATCTTCCTGCTCTTTCAGATAATTAATTGACACTATTTCGGTGTTTAATATTGTATTGTTTAGAACTGGCAGTTCTTTTTCAGGATTAGGGTAACGTTTCTATGAATAAATTAAAATTATTTATAATCATTTGAATAATGAATCACTTCAAATAATATTTCGCAATGTAAGCCATAATGTACCATTAATATGTCCAAAATTGTTGAATATGTTCGCTCCTTCCAATTAATCGCTAGATCACCAGGGTACTCTGTATATTCTAATGAACCTCTTGCGGAAATATCTTGCCATGTTTCGGCAGCATCAGAAGCCAAAGTAAATAGTTCCATGAGATGCAAGTACTTTTTTTTATCTTTCAACATTTCCGGTTGATTTTTAAATTGCTTGTCAAACCTTGAATTTAGCATATAAATTATAAAGCAAAAGCCATACACTGAACAATTATAACGATAATGTAAAAAACAGCCATAAGAAGTATGTTCACAATATATTCTTTATATTAAAAATGATTTATATTTAGAATGTATAAATATTACTAAAAAAATAACCTGTATCTCAGCATTTTTGAGATTTAGCCTTATATTTAGATATCAAAGCTATTTTAATTCCAAAATTAACTACTTTAAATTTATGATTATAGCTTCGCGGATATCCACCTATCTTAAAAATGTGATGAGCAGAATCGGAAGCCAAAATAAGATGTTTGTGATTGACTAACGAGGGGAGCACCAGAGATGCGGGTCCTGCAATTGGCTAAAACTGTAGGAGGCACTTCTTATGACAAATAATAAAACACATAACTGGGGTTTTCTCTGAATGGGCTTTTTGTTCCGAAACCCAAGCTATTTTATGTCTAAAATGAACAATTTTGTATAAAAACGGTGTCTCTTTCTTTGGTTATAGCTTTTGAAATATTCCGGGCATGTAAATAGATTAAAAAGTTTATAAAAGAAGTCAAAAAAGCTATCATTTAATCTGTGTTTCGTTAAAATATGTCGATTTCTTAAAAAGTTATAGGCTATCAAAAATAAAGTAAGAAAATGATTACAAATTTCTTATTTTTTCAAACATTTAACGGGTGGTATTTTAAGCTATTTTCTTACTCTATTTTTGATAGCCTATAACTTTTGAAGAAATCGACATATTTTTAACGAAACATAGCTTAAATGATAGCTCTTTTGCTTTCTTCTATAAACTTTTTAATATATTTACATGCCCGGAATATTTAAAAAGTTATAATCAAAGAAAGAGACCCCATTTTTATCAAAAATTAATCATTTTAGACATAAAATAGCTTGGGTCTTGGAACAAAAGACCCATTCAGAAAATCCCCGAGACACGTGTCTCATTATTTGTCATAAAGAAGTATCTTATAGAGTTTTAGCCAAATCCAGGACTCGAATCCCGATGCTCCTCTTGTAAGTCCGATCAAAAGAAACTTGTGATTGGTTGAAGACGGAAATTTATATTTATATTAGATTCAAATCATTGTGTTTTTCCTTACATTTTTTCTGCATATTGCCCAAAAGAATCATATGAAACGTTATCTTCAAATTGTTGCTCATGTAAGTATTCCATAGAATAGTTGTCAATTGCCTTCGTTACGTTTTCATTCATAATCTCTGAGTCAGAACTAAGTAATACTCTATTTATTGCATAATCCGATCTATTTGATACTTCGAGTAAGCCAAGTGGCTCAGCCAATTTGTAAGCTATATTATCACCTTGACCATGCACCCATTGACCACCAAGGTCCACTATATAATCACCTAAACATATATTAAATTATTATTGAAATTTCCAATAAAGGTTTATGATCTAAGATAATATTTTTGTGTACCGCAAGCACGATTTTCGCGTTTTTCGAACCTATTAATAGAGCCGAAAGCGACCGCTTGCCGACCAGTGAACGGTAAAATCTAAAAAACGCCCGCTGCTCGCCGTAGCGGGCGGTAAAAATCGAAGGACGCCCACTGCTCGCAGTATCGGGCGGTAAATAGTATATTACACAACAAGGGAGGTAAAGCGTTGGCCAGTCCAGAGCACGGGTCAGTGCTCTGGGGTGGCCCTCTTTATCCCCATGTTGAGTATACGATTTTATACCACTCTAACCTCAAAATCACAACTTCGGTATGATTTTTCGGCGCTCGTGATATAAAATATCGTATGAAACTATTGTCTTACCTTGCTCGATTTTCTCACTCGCTTCGCTCGTGCGAAAAACCTCGAGCAAGGTAGAAAATCACCTCCCACAACAGTGTCATAATATACTATTTCACCATACCCGGCCCGAAAATACCACATTCGCGTTTCGGAGCCGGGAGCGAAAGTGGCACTTTCGGTCAGGGTATGGTGAAAAAATCAAAATCGCTGTCGATTTTAGTACATTAGAACAAAAAATAGCGAAAATCCATACTGGCGTTACAAAATAGTATATTGTGTGCCAAAGGCGTAAAGTGGGTCTTTTTAGACTGCGTGTGGGATTGCAGTACGAGTCAGCGGTGAGCTAGCACGAGTCGAAGGCGAGTGCGATTGCGAACCGAAGATGAGTACTGCAACCACATTAAGGTCAAAAAACCCACTTAGTCCTTGGTGCACACCATATTTTTTGTAACGCAAGTATGGATTTTCGTTTTCTTTTTCTAATGTACTAAAATCGACAGAGGGCGATGTTGATTTTTTACCGCCCCCTACTACGAGTAGCGGGCGTTTTTCAATTTTTATCGCCCGCTACGGCGACCAGCTGATGAGGGCCGAGGTGTCGTGGCTTTCGAGTCGTTTAAGTGTAGTCGCTTGTGCGCGACGTACACGTAATTGTAGTTTAGCTATTAATACCTTTTTTATTAAATCTCTAATAATTATTATTCTTAAGACTAAGTGAGAGATTATTTCTGAGCCATACCCTGATACCAGAGGAATAACTCCCGTAATCTGGCGCGAGCGGTTCGAGCTCGGCAGGTTTATAACAATCATTTATTCACAAGGTATATAAAATCATTAACAAGTATTTACCAAATTTGGTTGTATAAACACGACCACCGATACGGTCTTCGGCCTCCAAAACAGTTACGTTCTTAAAGCCATTTTCCAAGAGTTTTGATGCAGTGGCGATTCCTGATGGCCCAGCGCCTATAATTACAATCCTTGGATCTTTGAGAATGTTGGCATCTTTACAGAGACTGAACTCGATGTGATTAAAAATTACTAAATAAAAAATTACGCCGAACCACTGCACCTTTGAATTTAATGCCATGATGCTAGAAAACAAAATACAAATCAGAACGGTTTTAACTGACTTTTATCTTAAGATTATAAAACAAAGAAACAAAATGCAGTCACTAAATATTTGAAGGTAATGGAAGGGACACGTTTGTTTATTTGCTAAAACAAAATTGGAACTTTTGAGATGATATTCGATAACGTTAAATGTAAAACATTAAGTTATCAATTATATAAATATTCGTTTTAATTAAATTCAATAAAAGTACTCAGTTAAAGTTCATTGACTTCAAAACTTAGAAAAAAGTTTAGACCTCTCTTAAAGTGACAATATACATAGTGTATGTTGCTTGTCAAATGAAATGCTATTGATTTTTATTTAGGAAATTTCAAAATTTCAAATTCTAAATGTTAATACGCCTCTGCTATTGGTACGACAGATTTATGTACACAAACTATATACATATATAATGGAATATCAGATATCAAAACAAAATAAACATCACAGCGAGGTGTTTTGGAATTTATACTCTGAATTAATGTACTATATTTTTGTCGTACAAATAGCATCAGCCATGTTAATATTTGTTTCAAATTTTTATAAGAGTAATACAGTATTTTGCAAAAGTATCGGAATCTATCCTAATAAATCTTTCTGTTTATAAATATTTATTCTATCTATATGGATACGTATTAGTACTTGTTTACAAAATTTAAATAAGACCCGCTTTAATGTAAAATAAAAGACACCGTACCGCAAAAACACAAGTCAAACTTTTTCAACGTCAACTCTGCGCTATAGAGAGTACGTCTATTCACTCGTCTTATTATTAAATTTAGTACTTCGAGACACAGATAGGAATACCAACTATTTATATACTTACATCTTGAAATTCTCAACTAAAAATGGTTTAATCGTCTTAAGAGTTGTTGACGCAAGTAGTGAAGGCAAGCGATTTCTCTAATCATATATTTAAGATCTATGCACTAAAAAGAATAATACAAAAAGAAATACACGATAAATTATATTACATAAAGAACTTGAATTCATTGCAATTTTGTGACCTTGAGAGTCTTGTGCGTCTTTTTTGATAAACAGTTAAACAGTACATATGTAAATTTATACCTCGTTTAAAAATATTATTTAAAGAGACGTTGAAAATATTACAGGAGCCTAGATTGTATTTTTCGTTATTTTAATTCAATTTTTTCTTTTATTTAACGATTTGAACCCGTTATAGCCGTATGAAAAATCGAAATTAGATCATTCTCTAACTCCTCATATTTAGTCATGTTCTCGGGCCCAAAACAAAGCCCAGCGACTGTTACATTTGTTAATATATCTTCCTATATTATATGGTTGTAAGAAAAAGCTTACAGCTCAGCCCCCCCCCCCCGCCCCCCCGCGCCCATGAAGCCCCCATTCAAAATACCGTAAAATTCTAATTAGTTATACTTTTTTTATGAAAATGTGAAGGGAACACAGAAGATAGAGACAGGGACACACTGATAGTGACAGGCACTGACTGATAGAGATAGCCACAACCATAAAAACGGAGCGAGAGTGACAGAGACCCAGAGACAAATAAAGGTAGAAAGAGAGACAGAGACGAGTTGGTAAGGAATCAACGGCAGCGACTTACATACAGAGTCAGAGACGCAGAAATAAAGTGTCATATACACATAAAGGTAGACGCTGAGAGCAGATACAAAGAGGCAGCGTGATATTGTCATTGATAAAGACATAGAGAAAGAGACAGTGAATAGAGGTCGAAAGACAGAGGGTTAGATATAGGCTGAAAAATCATGACATAAACAGAAAGATAGAAGCAGGAAGAAACTGATATAGGCAGGGGCAGGCAGGTAGAAACAGAAGAGAGAGGCAGGTAGAGTCAGAGACAGAGAGATCGAGCGAGAGCGACAGAGACCTAGAGACAAAGAAAGGGAGAAAGAGAGACATAGAGACAATGAAAGAGACGATGAAAGAAGGTGTTATAAAAGAAAAGGTAGTCGTCGAGTGCAGATACAAAGGGACAGGGACAAAGAGCCACATTCAAACAGGCATCGATGAAGAGAGGGAGACAGTTAGAGAGAAATAAAAGAAAAGGCAGTGATATACAGGCAGAGATACAAAGAGAGTAAGAAATGTAGTAAGATGGAGACATTCAGAGCCAGTGAGGCAGAGATAGAAGCAAAACAAATAGATAGAGACAAAGACAGATAAATCCAGAGCGGTGGATATCGAAAGATAGAAAGATAGAGACAGAGAGGAATAGACTAGGAGTCAGAAACAGCGACAAAGATAGGGACAAAATTGAGAAAATTTTTAATGAAATAAAAGTATCTTGATGGGTAGGGCCACGGTGGTGGAACCAAAAACTATTACTTTAAGCATTATAGATTATTGTATTAAGGTACATGCTCAATTAAGAAATTTAATTTCTTTTTGTTGGTTGGGGGTTGACGAACGGAGCGAGTAGGAGGGTACCCCCCCCCCCCAGTAGTATAATATAATTGTTAAAATATTATGTTGTTTTCCTTTTTCTAGTACTTAAAAGAATACTACGGGAATTTATATTTATATTTATATTCTACGTTTATTTAAAAATTTAGTTAAAGTCCATAGTTTATCCCGGAACGCCCTATGCGTCCTTCAGGATCCACTTGAAAAATCGTACTTCTAGAAGCTTTTAACCGAAACAAACTATTGAGACCCCTCTATAAAAAATAGATATTTCTTATCTGGTAACGAGGCAGGGTTCCCAGATAGGGTTCTTTGTCTTTCATCTCTCTCATATGAATAACGTCCTATTGTGTGAGAGTAAGAATGTCAAAAGAACTCCATTTGGCAACTTTATAAATGGGATTATGACATGAAAGATTAATGTCGTTTCATTCAGAATAAATTAGAAAACAGAGGATAACAAAGATCATTTAAGGAAGTTCTGTAGCTACTGTTTAGTCAAATAAGTGGTGGAAAAAAATTCTTCTAAAAGCTAATCAAATTTTGCCTAGTGGAGTTGGTAAGGCGTGATCGCGTTTAGATGCTAAATCACTAACTTTTCAATATAAAAATCTTAGGGAAGATACTAATGAAATCGTTAAAAAAATACCTGGTAATACTAGAAAAGAGGTAGGATACACTTTCTGCGCCGAAAGAGGCTGCACGTGGGTAAACCCCAGGAAAAAATATGCTAATCCAATACAAATACACATTTCAATAGAATTTCATTTTATTATTACAAACATATATATAAAAGTAAATATTTAGTTTTTGGCTACTTGTAATACAATCTATTCATTTTTTACGATAACTTTTTATAATGTTCTATCAGTTTGTCTGCTGCTTTCCATCCAGAACCGATGGCTCCGTCAACAGTAGCATATCTATGTAGAGATGTCGCTTCGCCGGCAAATAAAATTGTCTAAAAGTAAAATAAGAGAGAAAAATTGAGTATAGAAAACTGTTTATTTTTACAAAAATAAGATATTTGCATACCAAATTTTGTGGATTCAAAGGTTTTTCTAACATATCTGCATAAACTTTCCGTTTATCAGATTCTATGCTTCGATAACTATAGGATCCTTTAAAG
>JAPYZP010001218.1:0-35442 GCA_030522985.1 Torymus sinensis | reverse complement strand
AACCAGAAAAACCTGGTTTGGTAGGTGTGCTCGAAAAAAAATTTTCAAAAGTACTTTTTGGGTTTTGTCCCAGATTTCGTGGGATTTGCACATATGTATGTGTATATGAAATATTGGTTTTATTGTAATATTTCGGTGTTTCAAGAAAGATGTGAAATATTATTAAAATAGAAATACCGTTCTATTAAAATTGGTCAAGTAGAGATGATCTTTAAACAAATATAATATTTATACGGTTTGTAAATGTTTCGCTTTATTATTTCCACTGTATCTAGCGAATAATAGAATAGAAGTTCTTACTCACATGTCAAATATATTGTTAATACGTCATCGATAGAATAAGTACCGATGGCAAGATTGTGCAAGGTCATTCTAAGTACTGAACTGCCAAGGGCACATGCGAAAAATGAGGAAGTGCAGCATGCAGTGGATACCGTAGCAACTTCGTTCTTGTTTGATTACTGGGAAGTCTTCGAAGAAAGAGCGGAATGTGACGATCAGGAAGGAACTCAATTGCGGCGAGCGATTGAATAATTGATAGAAACGATCAACAATCGCAATAATCCGATTGCATAACTTGTTGGTTTTTTCTACAAGGTATGAGATATCTATATATATTTGCTGATCTAAGTGTATACCATTTTGGAAGTGCAAATTTATGAACATATAGTTACAAGTTCTTTGACCTACTTTCAGTCGTGATTCATATTTATTTTAATGCATTAGCTCAAATCACTGTAAAATATTTTTAATCGTATATATCTATAATCAATCTATGATCTTCTCCATCTTTAGATTGTTAACCATTATTAACACTGATATATTTGAAAGAATATGAATGGAAACATAACATTGAATAAAATGTATGTATACATAGATTTGTAAAGCATATTGAATATATATTATTTTTATAACCGATATACTTTAAAAAGATAGTACTATAGATTTGTATTTTTGATTTTGATGTTGCGCTGTTTGTCATGATAGATACATTTTTACAGCGTTTGACTCGCCAACATGTTTTATGTCAAAGCTTACATGGGCACTTTATTTCCCGGTTACATAAGAATTTTATTCTACATGAATCCTTTACATTCACTGCAATTTTCATCATTCCGGTTCCGATTGTCATTTTACAGAAAAAAATCATTGTCCCCGAGTGCATGAAATCTTGAGCTTGACAGCAGCCATGCAGCCATCGACAATGCCCGGACCAGAAGCATGTCCAGCTATAGGTTCACGGTCAATAATAAAGACGTTCACCTCGCGCGGGTACCTGTGCAGCGCGCCGCGAAAGTGAGCGCGTTCTCCAGCCGAGCATGGCGCGCTATGGCCTGCTGGTACCTTCCTGCCCGCGGTGTGCATGTACACCTTCATATACTATCCGAACCTCTTTCTCTCTCTCTCTCTCTCTCCATCTCTCTCGCTCTTTCTCCCAGTTGTCGGCCCACCGCGAGCGACCGCCATGACGCGAAAGATGGCGCCCACGGCAAAAGGAGCAGGCCGAGCGAGAAAGGCAGTCGCGATCGGTCCGTCGTTACCGCCGCGTCAACGCTGCGCTGCGAGTCCCGTGTGTCCACGGCTGTCGGCGTACTTACGCTGCAAGTGCATTCGACTGGAAAGAACAACAAGGCGATAAGCGGACCAAGCCGAAAGGTGCATTAGCTAGATATATTAGTGGTGACTGAGAACAAGTGCGCGTTCGGAGGAGGAAATCGGCATAGCTCGAGTAGGCGAGCGGTTTCTAGAAGGAGAAAACCATGTAGCTGCGGGCGGCGGGGAAGAGTCGCTGCCGCTATACCAGCCGAGACGGTCTGCGTCGAAAAATCAGAGCACGGACCGTCGTCACCTGTTACTCTGCTCGGGGACTTTGATCTATAGCGCTTCTCTGTGCTTCGACACCAATAATCGCGAAAATGAGAGACGGTTTCGCAGCGATCTCGTGCAGTGATAGTCGTAGCGCTTGATCAGCGGACGATCGGTATCGTCTTTTACTTCGAGAGGTGCGCTCGGTATCGCGAGCATATATAGCGGCAGGAGTGCAGCGATTTCACGACGACTGATGCAAGAGCAACCAGAGACATCGTCGGGGACATTAAGCGGCAACATTATAGTCGCGGACAGATGCGAGGGCCGGGCATAGCCGTAGGATCGGCAAAGTGTGCCGAGTGCCCGATCAGCCTCGTCGTCGTCGGCGTCGGCCTCATCGTCGAGTTCGTTGATGTCGCGCGGCTCGACGGCGATGACTGCCTCTGCTCTCCCGGCGATCCTCGTCGCTCTCGCGGCGGCGGCGACTTTCCTTCTGCGAGGCGCAGGTAAGTTTCTCCTGAGCTGTCTCTATCTCTCTCTTTCTCACTCTATACTTACTCTTCTCTCGGTAGATGTATATATATCTGTATGTACTAAGAGAGAGAGAGAGAGAGCCTTTCGAGAGCCCGCGGCGCGCGCTTTTTCACCGAGCGATTCTAATTACACTTGCACAGCCGCGCGCGCGCGCCTGCGAGTGCGCGGCGAGACGTGCAATCGCGAGATTCTTCGGTGTGATTCTTCTTCCTCGTCGTTGCCTTTTTTCGAGGTTTGTAAGCAACGAGGTGGTAGCCGATTTTTTTTTCCTTTCGACGCGGCGAACGGTGTTTTCAACTTGTGTACGATGAAAGCAAATTTGTTGGGCAATTCGTTCGAATCTAGGAAGAGTTCCTTTGTGAATTCTTTGTTGGATTATTTAGTCAGCAATTGGCTATCGTAATAAACGATTCGAATGTGAAAATTTATAATTGATTTTCCAAGGAATGCAGCTAACGATTGATATGTTTTATTTTTCTTTATATTCGTGCGATTCAATTTTATGCACTGTGTTGCTATAAATTAGATCGATAACGTAAACTATAGTATGGCTATAATTTTTTAAATAAGTGTTATCTATTGCAATCTTTTTATGGAATTCATTAGATAGGTAGAATAAAATACTTTACTTGTATATACATAAATTTATTGTAAGAGAAATTGAATGTAGTATATAGCTGATTAACTGTTTATTTATTTCGAAATGATTTTTGAAATACCTTAAATATTTTCATAACTAATTAATATTGTATGTATAAAAATTGATTTACAGTTTGGTTGAAATTGATTACCGTTTGAATCAAGATGCGCAATATAATTGTAGGTAATTATTTCGTTATTTCATTAAATGGAATGTTAATATCATTGACTCGTTACTGATATGATTTCATTTACTTTTTGTATAACATTTCTCAACATAAATTAGTATCATATTTTTCAAGCATCAAGATTTCTCTTTAGAGAACGATAGTTTAGAAACAACACGAAGATGAGTTTGCAGTTTGTGAAATCGGCACAAAGAATTTAAACAACTTTATATTGCATTTATTGTTATCTTTATCATTGGAATCATGATACAGAGCAATAGAGCATTTAATAAAATATAGAGCATTTAATAAAAATCACCCAATAGGTTTAAGATCATAAAGGAAAGAGCAATTGTACATTACAGTGAATAAACCATTTCTGCAAATTCATGATTGCTAATAGCAGTCATAACTGAACAATCGATATGCTAAATCGTATCACGATATCTATCTATAAAACCCTATCCTCTAAAAGTATAAGACTGATAATTAATGTTCTACTATTGAAATACGCCTAGATATATTATCAGCCAACATTACTTATAAAGATTATGTTCCAAGAGGAATTTTACATTACATTATAAAAAAGTATTCCGATTAAAAGAAAACATTGGTCCTTATACATACTAAAAAAGTAATTAGTTATGTAGTGTGTATAATAATAATATTTTATTGTTGAAGACACATCAAAATGTGTATGGAAATACGTAACAATTGTTATCGTTGTTTCGTCTTTTTCAATTGTGCGTAAACAATTGTTTTAGTGATCTATCATTTATGAATTTATTATAAATAATGGGTAGCGATGAAAATTAAAAAAAAGTGTATAAAAACATTAATATTCAGTGTACAAAAAATTCATCTTTTTGGAGCTATTTCGTATTAATACAATGTTGGTCTTATATGACATCACGGCATGGTATCGTGTATAGAATTGTAGATGTCACAATAAAATTGAAATGCCTAGATAACTGTAAAGCTTACGAGGTTTGATTTTTTAAGCAGACTCGATGCCTTTGTGAAAGTTTTTGAGATCCTCAATTGCTAGTAGATATTTTATAAGTTTCATTTGTTAAACTGCATATTGTTTGTAAATTTTAGATTACAAACTTCCAGTCTTTGATACCAATTAATGGATGTTAATGTGGTAAAAACAAATGAGTAAATGTGAAGAAAGATTAGAAATATGCAGGAAGGAGAAAAAATATAACGACAGTGATTGTTGGAATTTATTTTCATTCAATGCTATACACGTGCGCATAATATGTATTTAGGTGATTGTTAATTTTATATTATCAATGGTTTTGCGTAATATACACTAACAAATAATTGAATAAGATTAGATAATTGAATAAAATATTAAATCACCGTATCACAATGAAATGTTTAGTTAAACCCCCTAAATTTTCATTAACGCTAAAATAATTGGAAATAAATTCAATATAATCCTAACTTAAAAACAATTAATTTTCATTTTAATATAATCGTTTTATCGGATTAATTAAATTTCTCTCAGTGTAGCTAATTTAATTATTCTTAATTTTCTATACGAATTTCCTAGTAGAGTTCATATTTCTGTACTTATCTGAACTACACTAAAAATCTAATACATTTAGTAATTAGAATATACACTTATACATCCTTAATTCTTTTAAACTTGATCAAGTTTATTAACATATACTTACCCTATATTAGATATAAAAGAGTAATGTGGCATTTACTATAATTAACTAAAATACTTCCTAGTCTATTGATGCATGCTTTAACGACACGAAATTTAGGACAGTAGTTTTTTTTTCACCGCCATTTGAACCATAAGACTCCAGAATTTTATAGCTTAATTATATAACGCATATATGATTCTGTCTAATCATCATTCTTCACAATTTTCATTTCTTAACAAACTTTTTTCATTTTATATATACTTCCTCGACTAATTAGTTCCGCAGACTTCAGCGTACCACGTATATATAATCTCTTCTCAACAAAAAACGTTGACGATTAATCAATATTTGAATGAGAAAATAAAATATTACCTTTTAAGGTATAGAATAAACAACAGCTTCTTAATCTAAAACGAAACTTATTACGCAATTTTCCAATTTTATTGTAGAACGAGCATCAGCGATAACTTAATTAAAGCTTCGTCCGCCGCGCGGAAACGTCGTAAACCACATTACGCAGCACTGCGCGCGCGCTCGCGCGTTTGCACGAACTTCCTTCTTGTATTTACGGTGTTCCGCATTAATTGTAGCGCGCGTGTATAAGGTCATACTTTGCAATTTCTTTACTCGACCGCTCGCAGTCACGCGCTAGCCTCCAAAAGAATTAGTCTCCCCGTGCCTATATCTATATATGTTGTATATATTGTTTCTCACGAAACGTATAAGTGTGAGGCGTTCTCTATACTTATATACACGTCGAACATCTCTTGACACAGAGGAGGAGACTCGCGAGAAAACTAAAGCCAGAGGCTCGCGGAAAATCGGGTCACCAGACAGCGCGCAAGAAAAGTCGTGCACGCGGCGGTCTCTGCAACCTTCACCGCGTGCACACACGTATAGCCTTTTCCGCGATTCCGTACGTGCGTACATGCATGTAGGTATGTGTGCGCGTGTGTTCAGGTGTGCTAGTGCACCTTTGGCCGACTGATGGGTCGCGAGAGGAGAAAAATGGGATGGCAGTGTGTCGTCTGGCTATGCAGCTGCGGAAAAATGTTACGCCTGCTGCGAGCTATAGCCGCTTGTCGACCTCTCATCCTGATTGAATTATGAGCGCAAATCAAATGTAACTGCTCTTTTTGTTGTTCGGCGCTGCTCCGCGTGCGGATTCCCTCGGGGGCAATTTGATCGGTTCGGCGCGGAGTCGCGAATAAAAGAGGGCGGCGCGAGGTGGATGGAAACAGAGTCAATTACGACCTTGTGACAGAGCCTTACGGTACTTCGCTTTGATTGTTTGCACTTTAGCGCGCAGGCGCGGCTACGGAGCCTCCAGGATAACTGATCGT
Organism: Torymus sinensis; assembly: GCA_030522985.1. NCBI lineage: Eukaryota > Metazoa > Arthropoda > Insecta > Hymenoptera > Torymidae > Torymus > Torymus sinensis. The sequence continues at coordinate 29,286 of JAPYZP010001218.1, read as the reverse complement.
TTTGTCTTCCGACCGAAACCGCATTAATTGCAAGTCATTTCAGGGAGATATTTCCTTCGGAATTGCGTTCAATTCGAGAGAGCAGCGTTTGGAATGGAATTTAAATTAGAAAAAAAAGACCGCTGTGGTCTATGAGAAACTTGATATAGCACCAAAAAAAAAAAAAAAAAAACGATAAGCTGTGGCTTTTAAAAAGAGAAAGCTTCAAATATTTTGGTACTTTTCGTCGAATTTCTCGTTGAACTGGCATTGGTGGCAGATCTGGATTCGTAGTGTTTATAAAGTAAAATGATTTTTTTTTCACGGGGATATTTTAAGCAGCTTTTTCTGTTCAGTGTTAATGAACAGTTATATATCACTTTGGATATTTTAGTTTTGTCAAGAAAATGAAAGCAAAAAAAAAATGGGGAGAGAAAGATCGAATCGGATGACCGACCAAACGATAATCATATGTATATGTATTGTCGATATTTTAATATGACATTCTGCTACGATGGTAATAAATTAAATTTTTTTAACGTCAATCTATATTTTTCATTTTTGTAACCTTTATACTTTCGAAATATTTTGAGAGACGTATAAATAAAGAGACCTTCTGAGAAAGAAAAATATTTGAAGTATAAATTGTAGATAACATTTTAAAATCAGGACTTTCAGTTCATGAATCTTCGTCCAAAATGTTAAATATATATAAATAAAAATTGTAATATTAAAGCTATCTTCAACAGTTACAATGATGCAATTATACTAGTATACTCCATTTCAAATTTGATAACGAACAAAGTATCACAGAGTAGTGTAATTAGAAGTGCAATAGAAATCGCACAGCTTCATGCTAAGAGGTACTCCTAGCCTTCGAGAAATGAATTATGACTATGGATGACCTTTTTTGGTACTCAAAATTAAAGTACATTAGTACTTTCAGTTTGGTATACTTTATTTCAAAAATATAAGTTATAATAGTTAAATTACTGATTTGCTATGATGAATAACGTTATCGTTTCGTTTGTTAAAACTTGCAGGTATTTTTTTTAGAAAAATTTAAAAAAGCAAATAAAAGTCTCCTTATTAAAATGTTCAAGAAATATTACGAAATGTTACTGGATAAAAATGTATCTGCACGACGATCTAGGTTATTAAGTATTCTATTTAAAAACGAGACATTAATACCAATAAATGTTTAAATGAATTAATTTCATCAAGTGAATAAACGTGAGAAATCGAGGTTGCTAAATCATTCAAAAAACACTACAATCCCCTTTCTTTACACGTGATACAACTGATGACTTTTAGCTTCGACTTTCCAGACACATTTGTATTTCGATTTCAAAATTATATCATTTGAATCATTTCTCTCTATCTTATGCAACTTGCTTTGCATAAATCGGTATGCTTCATCGAATCGAACAATTCGAGCATGTACCATATCGATTCATGAATTTCTATCAGTAGGTTAAAAGAAATTTCGAATCAATAAAACGTAAAGTTTGACTATTATATTGATGCTTATAAGTATTACATTGTAAAACTTGATATCAATTTTATAATAAATATTAATTTTAGAAAAATTATCAATAAAAATGTTTTTTGCTATATTCTTATAAGAAATAATAAGTCTCTTTCTTCTTAAATTTAAACATAGTTACAAAATGATTTAATTTTAATATATAAATTTCTACTAGAAAATATATTATAAAAATAATGTAAGACTAGTTAGTATACATACCAAAAGTATGCATATTACATGTAATGGTATACTTGACATATAGATGCCGATTAATTATTCAAACAATTTTACAATAAAATTAAATTACGTTATGAATTATTCAGACGTTAGAGACAATGAAAAACAATATAAACATTGCGCAATATTCTCTTACAAGTGTCACAAGACCTTTTAAATTACAAATGGCTGTATTTTAACAATTCTCTATAATAAAACAAAGGTGCCGTTTTCTACTAATATATTTCATATAAGTTATAATTATATTCCAGAATTTTAGTACATAAAAAGGTTTTAGTACATAAAATGATTTAATTTAGTTACTAATCTTGTTTCCTAAAATGAAATATCTGCAAGATGTAGGCAGGTTTAACGATAATGATTTCACTTGTTCAGAAATTATGCATATTTATACTTTTTGCTTCCTCAAGCTTTGTATTTAATTAAATTTTAGATCTAAACGTTAGTTTAACATAGAATGATAATGCTGTATTCAGATAATTAATTATTGTAGTTTTTGAATAATATGTATTTATTTTTTATTCGTTTTTTTTGTGTCAATAAACAAGTAATATCATTTTTTGAAAAGAAACCCTTCATTAGAAACATGTCACTCTCGATATTTTTATCGTTAAATACTTTACTAGCTGTATTACTTCTAACATTGATCAGTATTAAATAAGCCTATTACTTATCACGTAAAAATAATTATGACTGAATTAAAACACATATGCAACGCATGAGACAAACCCGCGACAGGTTTAGTAACCGAAACCGTGTAGCGTGCGTGTTTCCCTGCGACAAAAATTCTTGAATATCAATTCTTGAAAACGACAGTTATACGTAGACGTAACTCGAGAGAAACTGGGTCCGGTTGGGACCACAAACCCAGCTGCTTCATCTCTATGTAACAGACGACTTTAACAAGCGTTGGCTATCAATTAAAATTATCATGTTCCTGTTTATATTCAATTATGATTTGGTTTTTAAAACTCTTCGAGTGGTTTCATTTAATTTTCATTTTTTTAGAAATTAAAAATATGAAAGTAATGTCATTTATATTCAGACGCAAAATGAATCAGCACCTTATCCTCAAGTTACGTAAAGGAAAGTCGGATAAAATCACATAAAGTTTAAATGAAGGTGTATGTATTTAGTACGATTTTAAAGGAGGTATTGTAGAAAACTAGTTACAAATCTTTTTTCTGCTCTAGTTAGATATTTAAAAAACTAAGCAAAATTTAGTTAACAAACAATGAAATTTAAAATTCAACATTTTCTAAGTGTGATCATTCAACTTTCGATTACCTAATTTCCAACGCGTGAAGCTTTCTACGTGTCTATGTATGTCAAACTTAAAAAGTTTGTACCATGAATACCTCGCAACGTTACTTGTACGTGATTCTTGTGGCATGTAATTCGCTCCTTTGTTATTTTCATTACAGACAAAACTATATCAATCTTTATAGAAAAAATTAAATTTTCATTACTATTCCTTCCCAGTAGAGAGTTCCGGTTATAATGATGGTTTTTCCAATACTATCTAACCATTTTAAAATTGGGAAATTCCCAAGCCGATTAGTCAATAGTTCCTTTCTTCCAAAGCAAAAACCGCGCCCCTGCAATAGCAAATCCTGTCCAAAATCATCGCTTTCCAAGAACGCAACTACTTGCCACCACCTGGCATAAAAAGCCTCTTACTCCGGGCGCTCCGGCGAAAGACGTCAGGCCACGTGAAAAAAAAAAGAATTCGAAACGGGCGTGTTTCGGTTATCCGCCTGACTAGACGCACGAATTATCGTCGTTTACATAAACCTTTTACGCGCAAGTCGCAGCCGTTTCGTCGAGGAAATAAAAGCAGGAGACTCGGCGGGCGAGTGGAAAGACAAATGAAAGAAAGAACGCTCTCTCGGGAGATAAAAAGGGAACGTGCGGGCGCTGATGTACATATACATATTGCGCAGAAAGGGGTCCGGTCGACATAAGAAAGTGAAGCGACGACGACGACGAGTCGGCGTCGGCGTTGGGGAATATTTAAGAGCCCGGCGTGTACAGTTGGCGGCGGTGGCGGCTGGCCTCAGCGCGCAAAGTGAAAGTTCTCCTCGCGGGCCGCGCGTGCGCTCGATCGCCTCCGCGCGCGCGCAGAGATAAAAAAAAGAGAGGAGATGATATAACCATAACTCTCCTTCTCTCTTCCTTTCCTTCGCCTCTGGTTCTCTCCGTCTCCCTTTCGCCAGCGTATATTTTCTCTTTTTTCCTCTCCGCTTCCATCTCTTTCTTTCCTTCCCTCGCTCTCTTATACACTCGCGCCCGCGTTCACAATCTTCTTCTTTTTCATCACGTCTCACTCACTTTCTTGCTCCTCTACTGCCGAAAAGCTATTTATTCCGGGTGGACGTCTGCGCTGACGTCACGGCCTTGGGTATCGAATATAATCGTGAGTCGAAACGTATAGGATCTATATGCATATAGACCGCCGCATCTCTCTTACGTATTATGTACCTAACATATAGGCGGTTTGTCCGGGTGCATGCAGGTACTTTCTTACGGATGTGCCTATGGACTAGGAGCGTAACGCAACCCGCGCGGCTGCCGGATGCATTGCACCGTTGGCGGTGAAAAAAGCGCATTCTCTGCCGAGCGCGGTCGCGGGATTTCCCGCGATTAAGTCTTGCGCGACAATGTGTCCGTGGGCTGGGTGTCTGATGTGGGGTGCATTATTGTGCACAGGACACTTGCTGTGCCTGCACCGCGCCCTAAGTGCCTCGATGTTGCATTGAGAAAAACCCGCTCTGTGACGAAAAAAGAATAAATATACATGGCTTTTAGTATTATAAAATATAAACATTTCCAGTTGTGTAATAGATGCATATACACGAGTTTTATTTTTTGCAAATATGGCATTAAATTCTAAATTATTTTTCTTTTTTCCGAAAAGTACAGTTATAGAGAAAGAGTTTTCAAATTTTATAATCTAGTTTTAAATCTGAATCGATTTAAGATCTTGGCTCCTTGCAAAAGTACAGACCAAAGTACTTTTTACGTTGCAGGAAATCTTTTTCCTTGGAAATGGTTTCCTTGGATTGGAAAACTCAATTTGGCGTGGAAAGAAAACTGCTTTCTATTTGAGAACACGACATTATTGAAAAGGACTTTACAACAGATCCGTGCATGTATACAAATGGCCCGTTATTTCGATACAGTTTGATTTTATATAACTATATGTTAATAACTTTGAAAACAAAAATTCAAATACCTGATATTATATCAAAGATAAATTAAATATATTTTTTTTATTACTTTCGCACAGAGGAAGCTTTAGAAAGAAGAATATAATTTTTTACGTAAAAGATATTTAAAAGCATGTTTTAAAACTGTCGTTTTTGAAAATTTGTTTTCGTGTTTGTATTTGTATGTCTATGTGTAGAGGATCTCTCGAGAAGCTATCATGGATATTAAACAAAACAATTAAAAAGAAAATTGTAAAACAAATAAACAAAATAAACAACTCTTTGTTTTCATATAGAGATTTTCAAATCCTTAATATATTTTTGAATTTATTGATTTCCTTTTTATGATTTAACTGATAATTTTTAATTTCATAAATTTTTTCAGAAAGGTATTTTTTATATGATTTTTTTTAACTTTGAATTATCTTCAGTTTGTCAATTGTTATCAAATAAAATGTCCTTTTTATTTAATATATTTCTGAGAAAAATGTGGTTTATTGCCACAAAATTTTTACCATATATACAATTTATAAAATACTTTATTGTGTTAAAATTCATGAGATTATCTGCATTTGTTTGGAAGAAAAAAAATTATTCTTGAAAAAAAATTTTTCCGTTTTGCTCGATAAGAGGATAATATTAATCAATATTTATGAATCTTTGTACAGTGGTAGTTTTTTTCATATCATTAAACCGAGCTTGTTGTTCCAGAAAACCCGTTCACAATTTAATGAAAGAAATGATTTTAAATTATGATATTTTTAATAATGTAACTGTTAATCCTATGTTTAAAAAATGATGGATTTGTTATGATAATCAATTTATTCGTGGTTTGGTTGGGGGGGGGGGGGGGGGGGGGGGAATGCTAATAAGTTTTGCTAAAATTAAGGCGCGCAAAGCGCTCTTAGATATAACTAGTTAATAGTAAATTATGGAACAAGGAAGTAAAGTCACTGATTATTCCCGCGGGTCAGTTCACTGCCCGAGCGAGTGAAGAGAAGCTTCGGCAGTGATAACTCAAGAGAATGATCAACTTTCCTCCCGTGTTACCTGCAGTACTTTATTCTCTGCTTTACTGTGGCCACTTTATAGACTTGAAAAGTTATTTTGTATTTATACGTGTTATAATTTTGTTAGTTTTAATCAAGTTCACCATAAACGTAAAAAATTAGACTATGTTAGAAGGAATCGGACATCATTTTTGCCCCGCTTTTTAGACTATAAACTGGCATTATAGTGGAGATGGAAGTAAGTACTTTACGTTCCTGCTTTGAGGAAATAAAATACTTCTTTTGTGCCGGTTTTTGGGTCAATAAAGTGGCCATTCGGGCCACTTGGCCGAGTCGAGAATGAAAGATAGTTTCATTGAATAAAAAAGGGGCGTATGTTTTTTTGGGAACCAATAATGAATTTAATGGAATTATAAATTAGGTTCAAAGTTCTAAGTTTCAAGAAGCAGTGTTTTATTTTATATATAAGTTTTTTTTAAATAATATATGATTATACAAGGCCAAACGTTTCTAAATTCGAAACACGTCTTCAGAGATAAGAAAATTTCTTGGTTGACTTTAAAATCGATTTCACAATTTTAGTCAATTATCTTTCCAAATTTCGTAGTGATCGTTATTATAAGTACATTTACGTTCTATGGTGTGCTCTTGGAATTTACAATTTTCATGTTAATTTAAAAGATACAAAATAACGAAAAAGTAACTTATGTAACAAGTATATTGGTATTCCGTAAATACATTGGAAGTTCAAAGAATCTTTGAAACACGGTGCATGGTAGTGAGATTGCAAAATGTGTGTTTAGGATTCTATATGTATGTTTAACTTTCACAACTATATATGTATATTCATTTCTGAAAAACATAAATTTAAAATTAAGAATCTGAATTTTGATGAATTTGTTCTGATAAATATATATGATGTATTTCTAACGAATGAAGAAAAATTATTGTCAAGTCATATAAATAAATCATAAACTACTTCATAGTCAACTAAAATAAAATTATAACAACTTATTCGAACCTGGATATTATACATAATTGATAATTCTTATAAATTATGTGTTTTTCCATTCAAGACAGAACATTTCTTCTCTATTTCTAAAGTTTTGAAGTTTTTCTCTTTTTACTTTTATAATAGGTTGTAACCTCTCAAAGTATTTTCCAGTGTATTGAATTAGTTAGAAACGCTTTCTCCCAAAAAAGGAAAAGAAAAATAAAATCCGGTTCTTAGTAATTATCTTCGACATATGCTTTTTATATCTTTTTTTATATTTATAGCCAAGAAGTTGAGTTCACTATCGACGCGTGGGATCGTATAGGAAAATTGTTGAAATCGAAATATCAATGGTAGATCGATGTTTAGTTGTTCAATAAACTAACCGTACAAAACGGAACTAAATTTAAAATGTTTGTACAAGTGCATATAACTTTTTAATTTGTTATAATTGAATAATGGTACAATAAAATTGTACGAATAATGCAATGATATCTATTTTATTATATTATAGGCAATAACATTTCCCACAAATCGAAAACTTCGTAAGTAAACTGCAATATACCCAATCCCTCGGCATTATACATGTATACACTGGATTCGCGACAAGCCATTAGAAAGTATTCGCGCACTCGCTCGTTCGCGAGCACTTCTCCATGCCGATCAGCCGCAAATTTATATCAAAGCCACGGCAGTCGATTATCCGTTGTCCGCGCGCCACGGTGCACCAGACGCAGGGAATCCCAAAGGTCGACCACTTTCTCCTCGATTGCTCGCGCGCAACGACGTGCTGTACGTGCATTTATACATACACATACCCGCCACTTAATCACCTCTACAAGAGACGGCAAGATAATATACAAAATTCTGCGCCTTCCTCAGCGACCGTCTCTGGGCAGAAAAATATTTCGACGCGATAGCTGTTGTCGGATAATTAAATAATGCATCATTGTTGGCGGAACCGAAGCTATAGGTATATACGCGCACAGTAGAAAGCCGAGCGCGTGCGTAACTGTAACTTATATACGCAGGGGACGCCATTATAAATCGCTCGTGATGTATCGGGCGGATGGGAACGATTTGTCTGTTACGTGATGAATTTCACGTGTCCGATTCCGTATGGATACTTTGATTATATTAATTTTGAATAATAATAAAAATCAATTATCAATTGTATATGAATGCAGTGTATCTACAACTCCATCGAGGCTTTACGTAAGAGACGAATCGTTAAATTGGTTGCTAACTGTACCGCCTACTTTTTGTTAATTACCTTTCAAAAATTGCATATTATACATGCTTTCATAAATCAATCAACAGAAATATGCGTTATGATTCCGTCTACTTTTATTTATAATATTCCGTTCGACAACGATTAAATTCAATTATATAGTTTACGGCATTTTTAATAATTATGGTCGGAAAAAGTGTGCCAATTAGCGACTGAAATAGCTACATATACTCCGTCTGCAGAAAAAAAGTATCGTCGTTTTTTTTTTCTCATTGAGACGAAAGTTTTCAGTTAAAGAAAAAAAAAACCAGTGTGAAATGGGCGAACACGCGCATCAGTGTATAGCTTTCGTTTCTTCATCGTTGCGAAAGAAAATTTTCGTTCAATAATAAGTAATTAACACTCGCTCGACATGTGGCGGTCAGATGATTAATTTCTAATTACTCGTAGGGCACATACTTATAGCAGCCCAGCGCGCAAAACGCTTAACGAAATTACAGCAGTCAGACGAAGCGCGCGCGAGAAAACATGTATACCTAGTTACCAATCGGAGAACCGCCTCGAGTGCGGCTTTCATTAGCATCGTGTGTATACTCGGCAGTAGGGGTAATGAGAAGGAGAGGGAGAGAAGGAACCGCGAGGGAGATAGAGAGAGAGAGAGAGAGAAGCACGTCCGAGCGGATGCTCAAAGACTGTTCGATGTCCGTTTGGTCGCACTTTCATTGTCCCACTTTCTCCGTGCGCTCTCGGCTGCGACGGCTCGCTCTTACGTATATATACCTATATATACAAGCATGAGCGACGTTAGTGCAGCAATTTTTCTTTCGCTGCTGTACGTACAGAGCTGGAGCGCGTGATTTTTCCTCGTTCTTTTCTTATTTTGCCGCCGCCGCCGCCGCCGCGCGCGCGCGACGTTGCGAAAGAGTGAAAAATTCAGTAGAAAGAAAAATACAAAAATTGCCCGAACACTCGCGGCATATTCTCAACTATGCAACAGCGGCACACAGCTGTGCTCGGGTTTCTCGGCTCCTTGCTCGTTCGCTCGCTGGCTCGCTCACGCGCCGGTCATAGTCTACTTGGCTGCGAGCTCGAAAAGCAGGAAGAGCAAAGATGCGTATCAAGGCCGATTTACGTATTTACGTGCGCCTGCGCGGGGGCTTTGTCCTTATGTATGTGTATATATAAGTACGCGTTCCGCGGAGGGTTTTCATCGTGTGGCGTTTAAAAAATATTCAAGCGACGGTTGCTGAAATGCGATGATTTTTTTGCCCCTACGGATGCCGGAATCGAGCGATTATAGGAATCGCACGCGGTGTTCTTTGTGTTAAACGGTAAATACCATGATTAAGTTGGTTCGACGATTTCAATTATTAACGCTTTTGCTCGGTGCCATGATTTGTTAGGTATATATACAGATGAAAATGCAGCGTGTTTGTTTAAATGTAATGAATAACAAAAATATGTAGACACATCTTCTGATTCCTTTATTTAGTATAATTGGTGCATTTAAGATTATATTAATTTATTTATTTTAATCAACTAATCAACTAATAAAAATGGTTTTCATAATTTTTAGTTAATTATTTAAGAAATTATATTATTTTTATTATTTCTGACGGCGTTTAATAACATTAATATAAATCAATGAGATACGAAAGGATTACTTTTGAAAAAATTAAACTTTAAATTACTTTTTCGAAATAATCATATTTGTGAAGATAGTCAAGAAAAATATTTTATTATTCTTCGTACTTAGTCTATTGTATTATATACTGCAATAAAATTATGTACATATACTATATATTATTCAAGCATTTCGAATGCGAAATATCTCCATTTCAAAATTGATATTTCAGCATGCCTTGATCAGAGCTATTGAATAAAGTTGAAATGAATTTCATTTTTCTCATATTATACTTAAATGTTACTTTGCGGTATTTCATTATTACTTGAAGTAAAACAAGACAGGTCTAATAACTTGACCACCTTCAAAATGATAAAATCGTATGTGACTGTCTAACGTAATAAAGTAGCTGAACTGGTTTTACCGTTTGTTTAGAGTAAACACATATCCCGCGCAGAAACATTTCTGCAGTATAATAATACGTTTTTACAATGTATTGTAGAAAAATTTCATTTTTCCTGATAAATATGAACTACTTACATTAAACGTCAGGCTTTTTCCAGCAGTAAAATCGATAAAAACCATATTATAAAAGTAAAAAAGGCATTACCATACATTCTAAAGCTCTTAATGTGTAGGCGTTAGCGTACGTATCATGCGACATAAAACCTCATTTCTGATTCATTAAAATTCTAATAGATTCGAAAGGTTTGATTAAAATGCTAAAATCTTATGGCAATTATTTTGGCGTGACTTTTCATAAAACATTCGATTCGGCGCGTACATCGACCTCTCTCCGCGCGTTTAAGAGCATTGTTCCAGTAATCGGATATGTACGAGCGATTAAAAAGGCCGCGCATAGGTAGATGCTTTCTACCAATCATGTACAGCAATGGCAATTGCCGGCCTTTTAAACTACTTGCCTATGTCGGAATGTTTTCTACTTATGTATTTGCATGCTATATAGATAATTATGACCAAACATTTGATAATATTTTCATCAGCCATTTGTTATTACCACGATTTATAATACCATAGCGTTCTCAGGCGTATTTCTTTCGTTTCCCAGGTTGTCAATTTTTCAAAAGAGTAACAAAAGCGCGCTTATTTTTTCTGTCTTTTTATTCTGTAATGTTATAATACACAAAATTATTATATGACAGTGATTATAGCTTGTCGGATCACCAGAAAAGAGGTTTCTCTCTTCAGTTAATCATTCTTTAAAGAGAAGACTGGGTCATGGTAGTAACAATAGATCTGATAATGATACCTTATAGGGCATCCTATTTTAATAATTTTATTCGTATACATGATATTTATTATCATTATATCAAGATTTACGAAACTATATTATAGCCTTTCGAAGTTATTTTGAGCTTTTCAAAAATGTTATCAAAGCTACATGTCTTCTCAGATGCCTCGATATCGAGTTATCTAATCCTTAAACTATACGCATTCCTCCAAAATAATAAATGATCGACATCACTTTTTCACCACGCCGACGCTCGTCACTCTTTATATAGACGGGGCACGCTGAATGATTCGGTGTCACAGACATCATCCGTCGATAGGCCAATCAAGATTCACGAGCGTCGAAAAGAGAAAGTAAAACTTGTCCACGGACGACTAATACAGACTCGACCGCCGGCTGTAAAGGCTATAAATTCAATTCTCAAACTTTATCTCTCGACTTTAATCTGCGCACTCGCTCTCTCTCTCTCTCTCTCTCTCTCTCTCTCTCTCTCTCTCTCTCTCTCTCTCTCTCTCTCTCTCTCTCTCTCCTCTCTCTCCTCTCTCTATATAGACAATTCCGCTCGTTTCGCAGATTGCCAGTTCATCGATAACAACAACACGCCGCCGACGGTCTACCTGAATCGCAACTGGGTGCTGCACGAGACGGACCCCGTGGGCTACGTCGTGGAGCGCGTCCGCGCCGAGGACAACGAGCAGGACGCGTTGTCGTATGGATTGGAGGCGACCGGATTAAATGGACAACCGGCACCGCAGACGCCACTGCCGTTCGCCATCCATAACACCACCGGCGTCATTTCCCTCAACGAGACGCTCAAAGGACGGGTGAGAAAGTCTTTCAGCCAATGCGGCATGTATATATGTACGTGCGCGTATATGTGTGTGTATATACACACACACACGAGAGTGGCTAGTCGCTGCGGCTTTCTCCGCTTGCTGCAGTGCTGAAAGAGTGTGGATGTATGGCGTGTCTGCGTGATGCTGCCGCCAAGTCGAAATTGCTGCGCGGCTGATTCGGGGCAGAGGCTATAACTTTCTTTGGTATATATAGTGTTTTAAATTTTCCTCGATTCGGTAACGATAATTTTCAAGCTAAAGCTGAAGCTATAGATAAGCTGGGATTTGAGAGTTAAAAACACGTTTCAAACAAAGACTTTTGATGCTCGAGAGTATTCGGAACTTTTTTTTTATATTAATCCGTCGTATAGAAGGATGAACATTTTAGAATCCATAAAAATATCTACTGTGTAAATATTCGAAGAAAATAGGTGGAATACAATCCGTTGAATCACGCTTCGTGTTTTTATACGCTTTGCTTCAAGTTCTCAAAAATGTTATTCCGTGCGAAACTTTCATCAAAGGCGCAGATTTTGTCGATTCCTTTCGATGATTAAGTAACGCGTGGATATATACATAGCTGATCGTAAACTTCGGAATAACTTTCAGGTTTGAAAGTCGAATAAGGTAATTCGATATCTCAATAAAAATCCTTAGGACGCATTTTACGCGGCGGGTGGCAAGTTGTTTTTGGATTGGATTCTCGGATAAAAACGTTCACTGAATGAAAAAGCTGCTTTCATTCGCTTACATTTCGATCGATATATAATCTTTGAAAATATAAGTGAAAACATATACACAGACGCATCCCGATTTCAACACAGCTTATAAAAGCGTCGGTTTATATTTTTAAAACTTATATTTGTAAATCTAAAAACTATTGTTTTAGCTTATGTTTTAAATAACTCGCATTTATTAAGAAAATATTTTTTAAATTTTATGTTAAATTTCTTCACGATATTTTATATAAATCATATATTATATTTATCTCTCTTAATTTCAATGATATTAAAAAACGTTAAAAAAGTTTATATGACTCGAAATCAAAATATCATCTACATCAGAATGTACTTATACGTCTTTCATTTGCGTTGCAGGGAGGGCAATATATCTCTTTATACGTCACCGTTTCTGATGGACAACTTACAGCGAAGTCAGAGGTCTATGTGCATATCCAGAATGGGCCTAGCAAAACAGGCCAAACGAGGTAAGAAACACTTTATAAAAAATAAATAAAAGTAACATCAAAGTACACGCAACTTTTCGTCAAGTTTTATTTCAGTTATATATATACTTGTTTAATAGATGCATAGCTTCAGTAAACTGCATTTTATTCTGGCGTGATTGCTTCTGTCAAAGAATTTGAAAAATCCTTTTGAAATACAACCAATGTTTTGAGTTTCTACCAAAAAGTATTTCTATGTTTTTTGAAAAATACTTAATTGAAAAACTTTAAAAATAAATTTATCTATCTGATGAAAATTAGTGTCTCGATCTTGATATTAAATAATAACAAGATTTTATAAATTCTCTGATGTTGCATGCGTAGTAACAAAACACATATTGAATCTATTTTATAGAAGTTGAAATTTAAGTAGTAACGAACGGGTACGTAAGACATCTAAAAATACGAAAACCTATTAAAATTTTTCAATAATTCATTGTTTCGCGGTATCTTCGCGTTCAATTAACACACTGAAGAGAAAACATTCTACTAATCAGTATATATTGACGGTATCTTGAAAAGATTATAGTAATCTTTCGTAAATTCGTATATTAATAATTAATAATTAAGATTTTCCTTAGCAGGATTCAAAAATTTTTTTGTTAATAATATTTCTAATGTAATATCTATCTGGAGTTAATAGATAAAGAAAAAAAAAATTATCAATAAAAATTTCTGTATCTTCATAGTGATTTGATTTTCAATTCCATATATTTATAGTTAATAAGATATTGAGTTTATTATAACCTTTCTTTTCTCTCAGTGCGCCCTTGACTGTCCCCTACAGATTTTCATACTCCAACCAGCACGCTTATGGCAGCATCTCCCGACCGTTTCTCCATCCTCCCGGACTGAGGATACCCCCGACGGCGAACGTCGGGGCGCAATCGCGGCCACAACCACCGACGCGTACACGTCTCGAGCCAGAGATAGCAAGCTCGAGTCCGGGGGCCTCCGCGGCCTACGACCTCGGCCTCGGTGCGCTCGAGCACCACGACGGCACGAGGAACGAGCCCGAGAGTCCGACGCCGAGCTCCAAGGTCGAGACGAGCCAGACGGCGCCGGGCCGGGACATCACGATGACACTCGTGCCCATCGCCGCGGTCCTCGTCCTCGTCTTCGGTCTCAGCATGAGCGTCTGGTCGCTCAGGCGGCGCATCTGCGCGAGCAGGAAGTCCAAAGAGAGCGTGAGTTTTATTGCTTCTTCTTTATTTATATTATTAAATCAGGAGGAAATAAACATTTTTTTTATATTACACAGACCTGCTATGTTTTTAATTGCTTCTGCTTTTCGAGAGCAGGAGTTTTATGAAATAAATATCAGGATAAATAATTCATGTACGTTGATCCTTGTTTTGCTTTCCGATAACTGCTTATAAGCTTTTTGCAAAAATCAATAACAAATGAGAACAGTAAAAATGATAGTTGTAGAATAAAAGATTATTATTAGTTTCCGACAGTTATATAGTGAAAAATTACGTGTTTGACCTCAAAATTATACTTTACCACAGTTTTATTCCAAAGTTAATTTGAAAAAACTGAATAAATTAGTCTCTTCATTTGAATAGTTCGTTTGAGAACTTATCAGCTGAATTGAGAATGGATGAAAAAACTTTATTTTCAGTTCGATCGCTTGCATGGCGAAATGAGATCGCTCTTTTCAACTGATTTTAAATCAACTTATTAAAAAAACTTGGGAATCGAGGCCCGACTTTGCTTTTGTAATTGTCCTTTTGCACAAATATCGATATTCAAAAACTCTAAAATAAATCAAAGTATACCGGGTAATGCAATTTGCACACACATAAAAAATCTCGCACTATTGTGTACTAGTTCCATACGAAATTTATTTCAAAGAATCAAAATCCATATAAATTATGACCTTCGGTCGGCGGGCTTCGGCTGCGCGCGCTCGAGTCACTTTCACTGTCGAATTTCTTCTTTTAACAGCCTCGGCCACTTTCACTTATCAATTTTCTCCCGCCTCGAATTATATCGATGCTGTATCCTCGAACCGAAACTGGCGCGTGTAATATAATATATATTCTTCAGTTTTTTTTTTATTTCCAATTGTTTCGACGGAATTTTCCATTTGTTAATTATTCGCAGAAGGAGCATGCCTCGGTGAGCGTTTCGACGATATCGAACGACCCGTCGCTCGATCTGAAACGCTGGCGGAGCCCAAAAGCTCCCGGCAATCGATACGAGGCGTGGGAGAAGGAAGGCAAGAATGGTTCCCGCATCAAGATGCGGGACGACAAGTGGGAGTTTCCGAGACACAGACTTAAGGTAATTTTTCGAATATTCATTCAAGCGCTACAATGACATTTTTATGGTACATTTAAAGGAAAGAATTATATACTTTTGTAAAAGTTATATTTTATTTATTTCATTCTTTTTTACTCAACCTACTACAAAAAATCTCTTCAACATTTGCATGTGCAATTTATACAAATATTATTTAAAATTTTACACAAGAAATTTTACACAACATTTTTAAGAGTGTATAAATTATATGACTATAAACGGTGTAATGAAAGTTAGCCCTGCGTAACTGTATGTAGGTCATTCAAAAAGTTCTTGAACTTCGCGACGATAAATTTGACAATAAAACACTTTCAGTGTATGGAACTTAAAAGTTAGTAACACATAAATACTTTCCCTTAAGAAATATTTTGGCTTGTGAAAAGTAACTTTTTTTTTTATTTAATGAGTCTGCCTGCATATACAGAAGATTTTTTTTAGTTCTTTTTCATTTTGAATTTATCTGGAACTTATGACGCAAGATCGGATGTATATTGAGGATGAGACATAATACCGTGTTTTTCCTTTTTGTCGAGTACCTGTCGCTGAATCGCCATTGTTGTGGCTCAGTGTGTCGAGGCGCATTTCTTAGGTCTCTGTGTCGTCTTAACTTTTACGTAAACATGACAAAATTTGCGCACAAAGTTCTCGTAGACTATTGTAATATACAAACCCTAAATACTAACTTATATTAAAAGCCAAATCAGGCCATTAAGGATGATCTGGATACTGATTCATGTTGATGAAAGTTTTCGAACCGCCGAAAAACATTAATTTCGAAACTTTTTACGATCATGAAAGTTTTTTCGTTGATACTTTTCATATTGCATTAATAGCTTTTTTATTGTCATTGCAATATGAAATATACGTGATATTGGTCAGTATTTAATTTTATATTTCACAATGATTACGTTTGCACTTTTTTGTGAAAATATCTGATCATTAATTTATTTCACTTTATAACGTTTAAATATATTAAATGCATTATTAATATAGAATGCAAATTGTAAAACTCATTCAATTGTACTATAGTATAATGTAATATACATATAGTACCGCAGATACATTTTTAGATATAAATCAAAGCAAAACAAATTTAACTCTTTTAGAGGAGGAGGTGGATACCCTAATGAAAAATATTGTAAATTTTTAAATAAATTACACATAACTACACGTTACATACTTTATATCATTACAAGCTATTTGAGTAAAGCTTGTTAAACTAACAAATTTTGCGATTCCGATTGAGATACAAATAATTACATGTACAAATTAACTGTCACTATAGGTGTTCAACATACTCGGTGAAGGCTGTTTTGGGCAAGTGTGGAAATGCGAGGCCCTGGATGTCGGTACGACGCCCGGCACGACGATCGTCGCCGTAAAAACGCTGAAGGAGAACGCGACAGAGCGCGAGCGGCTCGATCTCGCACAGGAGCTGAAAGTAATGAAGAGTCTGGAGCCCCATCCGAACGTCGTGCGCCTCCTCGGCTGCTGCACGGAGCGCGAACCCATGTTCGTCATCCTCGAGTACGTCAGCGGGGGGAAGCTGCAGAGCTTCCTCCGTGCGTCGCGGGAGGAGCGCAATCAGGGAGGGCCAGGACTGACGTCACGCGATCTTACCAGTTTCGTTTATCAGGTGAGAATTCGCGATATTTTATTAAAAACTACATGAATCGGAACTTTTCAATTTTCGTCCAGCGTTAATTGGGTTGGAGAAATATTGTTTATTTTTTTATTTTAGTTTTGTGAATTTTATTACAAAAATATGGATTGAGAAGACAAGCGTTAAGGTCATGTTTCTTTCGAAAAACACACCACCGCGAGTTTATTTTTTCATAGTAAAAATCGAATTGTATTCAATCTCGTTTGTATAGATTCTTTTTTTATGTTTGTTGCATTGTAAAAAAAAACTTAAAGGTTTATGCTATACGAGAATTTTGAAAAATAATGAACGTTCATATAGCGTCCGGAATATTTGTTTTGTTAAAAAGTTTCAAATTAATTTTTGTCGCTTTGGATATGAAGTCTTGCATTGATAAAATAATACTGTCTTCTTAATAATAAAATTTCCATAATATGTATCAGAAAAGTTCAGTAATAATCGGTAGAAACGGGTACTTACTGTAAAACATGCACCTTGAACAATGTTTGTACACATATATACATATATATAATTTTCTTTACATATATTCACAATCCTTAATAATTTTATATTTTATATGAAAACAAGTTTTATGAGTCCCAGTTCGTTTCATTTCTTTTTGTTTATTTTACAAAATTAATTGAATTCTGTAGTCGCTACCTGACAAGTAGTAAACTTCTTGATTGAAAAGTGAAGAACTTTTCGTATCATTATATTATATGTTATGAAATTATATTATGAAATTTTACTTACAAAAACTATAGAAAAATAAAATTCTTCGATGGCGTAAGCTTTGCTGATCTCTAGAAAATGTTATTTTAGGTGGCCAAAGGAATGGAATATCTCGCGTTGAAGGGTATAATCCATAGAGACCTCGCCGCTCGAAATGTCCTTATCGACGAGAATCGCGTCTGCAAAGTCGCCGATTTTGGCTTTGCGCGAGACGTCGCGGCTAATCAAATCTACGAGAGGAAGTCCGAGGGTCGATTGCCCATCCGATGGATGGCGCCCGAGAGCTTGTACGATAACATTTTCTCCGTTAAATCCGACATCTGGAGCTTCGGCGTTCTGATCTGGGAGATCGTTACTCTCGGGTCGACGCCCTATCCCGGACTTGCGGCTGCAGAGGTAATTTTTTTAACATCTCAATAAAAAAGTAGAAATTTTATTTTGCCTTTAGAAAGATAAAGAACAGACAAGTTTTAGACTTTTCATTCCATTTTGTAGACATAGTTAATTTGAATTTATAACGCAATAATATTTCATTTATCTAAATATATTTATCCTGAGCTTATTTAAATATTAAAATAAACTGTTTTAATTTTCATCAATGAATATCAATTCAGCTATTATCTATCTTTTCCTCAACATTTTCTCGATAAACGTTTGTAGTTCCAGGAAGGGAAGAGATAATATTATAATAACTCAGTCAATAATAATATATGGTCCTTTGTACTCTATGAAAGGACGAGGTAATATAATAACGCAGATAATACGGAGATAAACATTTCATTAAAAATCAATATTTTGATTATCAATCAGAAAACGAACTTCCCTGCTAGAAATGTTAAACATGAGTTAGTTAGTTTTCTGTTAACTTTTGGCTAAAAACGCACATTGCTTATTATTTAATAATTACGCATCAATCAGAAATAAATTATGGTATTTACTCTAAATCAAATGGATATTTTAAGAAATAGTAAAACTTCTAGATGAATTATATTACTTTTGTTTGACGATTTTGGCTAAAAAAGCTTCCATTTAATTAAAACGTTAGATATAAAATATGGTTAATTTTCTATCAGAGCTCCTTCAGAATACCGCCGCTATGTATCTCTCTTACTCTTACGAGTTGTTTATGAGATAGAAGAGGACACATGGCGACGGTATTCTGAAGGCGTATTGCATATATATAGCTACATAAAAAGTTAGTATTTTTTTTTTAAATTCTATTATTACTTACTAATTTTTAAGCACAATAAAACTTTACTCTCTGATTAATAATGAATAAGGTGTAATAATAAAATATTTTTCTCCTTGTAAAACTCACTTTTATACAATGTGTACAGAGCATTTATATAAGATATGTTTTAATGTTATTAATTGAAGAGTGTTTAATTATTGATAGCATATTACGTATATAGTGCAAGTTTAATAATACAAATTTTTATTATTAGTATAAATTCAAATCATTAAAATCTCTTTAATTATTTTTATCATGTAATAAAACGCATATAATGACCAGGAAAAATAAGATTCATAATTCTATAATAATAAATAGAATATGAAAATTAAATTTTTTTTTCATTGTTTCGAATAAAAGATAATTAATAAAAGGTAACTGATCTGAAAAATCTGGCGTTCATATAGGTAATGCGTCGCATCAAGGAGGGCTATCGGCTCGACAGGCCGGAGCACTGCAAGCGCGAGCTCTACAACATAATGTACTACTGCTGGGACAAGGATCCTGCGTGCCGACCCTCGTTCACCGAGCTCGTCAACCTCGCAGAGGGTTTGCTGCTCGACGAGACGGACTACATCGAGCTGGACCGGTTCCCGGATCACTCCTACTACAACGTGCTCAATCTCAGCGGCGAGAAACTGTAAATAAGTAGACGCGGCGACGACTCTGCATCTGCCTTTATCACGTAGGATAGTAAGCTACAGAATGTCTACGTTATAGGACCTTAAGGATTTTCATTATGCTATATACAATCGCGAGAGAGAATGGAGTCTTTGAATTGTTGTTCGGAGTTTGGAATTTCGATATAGCGAATATCTTGCTTCACAACGCGAAAGTATGGTTCTTTTATAATTGTAAAATATATCAGATGGAATCTGTCACGGGAAATTCGACGAATTCTTTTTATCGAACAAGACTGGATAGACGCTCGTTAAATTTAAGAAATTAAATTGTTAGATTTTATACGATATGGTAAGAATCAAACGATCCATGATACTTGTTTTAAGCGTAGTAAGATATTAATATAGATGTCGAGAAAAATCAGTTTTTTATGCCAAACGTGTTTATAAAATAGTATACACAAATATAATACGTAGTTGCATATATTTATTGAAAATTATGTTTAATTTAATACTTTCAAGAAACAACAAACAATGTCTTCCTATTTCTAATTGAAAAAACTAAGAGATTTTTAAATGATGCGCTAAAGGCGACTTGCATTGTACCTTTTATCGTTTTGTTAAACTTGAAAAATTCAAGTTGTAAATATGTACAATAGAAACCTAATAATATATAACGTTAGGTTATTTATATTGCTCTGAATTTTACAGAGTATCTCAGTTGCTTGCGTTAAATTATTATAATAGGTTTACTGTATATTAGATTTTAACACTTTTTTATATTATTTTAAAATGTCCGTTTATATAAAATAATGCATACTTTATATTAAATTAAAAGTATTAAATAAATATTTCGATTTATACATAATTTTGTTTTCCTAAATTTTATTGCATATAAACCTATGTCTATCTTATTGTCATTAATGCTTTTATTGTATTAATACTTTCACTTTTGCTTCTACAAGTAACAAAATAAAAAAGTTTAATAACTTGAAATATTTTATAAATGTATCTTATACCATAATACATTGTTGTTAAAAATATATCATATATAACATTTAGCAGTTCCTATATACACAAATCAAATAATTATTTGACCGAAGTGTTTTGAAATAATAGAATGAAAATTCATAATTGAATTTTTATATAGAGGTGAAAATATTTTAGTTTGTGAGCCATCATAACGCGTTAAAATTGGAACAAATTCCGATTTGAAAAATCTAGTTAAAATTTTCGAAAATATAAAATGGTACATTTGTTGAACTAGTATATGTAAAACATCAACAGACCTACACCGAGAGAAAACCGTACGGTAGAAATAACTATTCAACGTAGTGAATATAAATTTTTTTAATTTTACATTGTTTTTCGGAAACCTATATAATATTTAAAAGATATGTAAACTATAAGATTTTAGTTATTGATCCGATTTGTTATGGATAAGACTCTAATACTTAAAAGAAGAAGATTTTCTAGTCATTTTTACAGAAAACTTATGGTATTTGTATTCTAATTTATAAATATAGTTAAAGATATGTCATCATTTACTATTTTTTAAAGTCAGATTAGTTATAATTTGACTTACAACGGTTACTATATTTACTATATGTTTAATATAGTAAACATAATATGTTTATATTTACTCGAAAATACCGAACTACTCGAACTTCAATTGAATAGTTTGGAATGATTCAAAAGTTCCACATGAACTGTTCAAAGTTCGATTGAAAAGTTCGAAAGAATCGGACTGTTCAATATAATTAATTTTATATAATAACTGTAATTAGTTCTCGTTGCTAAGATATTTAAAATACCGGTCTGGTTTGATCGAACAGTTCGACGAAATCGAATACTCCGAATCCGTTTGTATAATACAAAAAAGAACAGTTCGATATTGCGTTCAAACGCTTGTATTTATTTTCTCTGAAATGATAATGTTTTCTTACATTCTTACATGTAGAGAACCAACTTTTTCTATTATGGGTCAGAATATGTATTTCTTTATATAACTTCAGTCTGACATCCTTAAATATGGTTTAGAACACATTTCTATCATTTTTAGTTGAACAGAAAATTAATTTGATCACTGACTGACTGCCCACGTGTTGTTGTAATTAAGGAGGAAATGTTTAAGAGAATTTTGAGAAACTTAAAAACCAATTAAAATAACCACAAATTCGATACAGATAATGAGTCGAATATCCATTACATTTATCTTTTAAAAATATCTATTTGGTGTGTTAACATAATTTCGTTTTAAGTTGTTGTACTCGCCCAATGTTTTTGAACATAAAATAATGCCAATAATTTTTTTAATACCAACATATAACTTTATATTCTTTTTTTACTAAAAACATTCTTATAGGTATATGTTATTTTATGGAATTGAATAAGCTGCTTAGAAAGCGCTTCTTACTTTAAAAATTTATTTATTTCTGAGAATTTTTTCGCTACTTACACAAATACATGATTTTAAAAATAAACAGTGTATAACTCACTAGTTTTTAGTCTAACTATATATATAGCATAGTATTTTGTATTTTTTGTAGTATTATTTTCATAGGATACGTCTATTACAAAGGCGAAGTTAAATTTGTTTATATTTCATGTTAATGAGAGCAGTATGTTTCGGTTATGATAGTTAAGTGGTCGAGAAATTATTTATCAACAAAATTGTTATAAAAAAATTTGAAAAATAATGTATTACGGTTGTAAAAATTACCAGGCTATTTTCGAGTCTTTCTCCATCATTTTCTAAGAGAAAAATGTTCTTCGGTGATTTTCCGTCAAATGCGTAGTTTTCCAGAATAAAATTATCAAACTTAAAACAAGAACATGAAATAAAATGAAAAATGGAAATGGAAATAAACGCGATTTAATCAAGCGCATGCGCACTCGGGCTCTACCGCGCTTGCCGTATCGAGAGCAGACGACGTTCTGCGCTATCATCTCGCTCTCGCAAACGGCAGGCAAGACGTGTCGTCCCGTGCACACGTTGCTCCTCTTCGCCCACGCACACCCCATGTCTTGACGGGCATTGGTAAACAAATAGAGCGGATTTAACGTGTACGCACAAAGACGCGTGCGCGGGCGCTCGCGCGACCGCCCGGGCGTTCCTTGCCTACTTTGATTTTCAGGGTTATTCAGCAGTTCGATGGCAAACGGCGGCACCGGCGAGTTGGCGGTCATGGAGTCCGAGCGAAATAACGTGCCTTACTCGCAGAGCGGCGACAGGGAGCAAGATGAGGTTAGGAATTTTGTACTTCTTTTTTTTTCTATTTTTCAAAGATAGCCGTGTTTTTTGGAGAAGAGATTTTACCTTTTTTTTGCGTTTTTTTCCGTGATGCAACTTTTTATATTGATTGTTTAAAAGTTCGTGATTTTTGCTCAAAACAATTTTTAGTCACAAACTGCAGTACAGTCATTGCAGTCTTGCAGCAAGTAATTTTCTCACTTAATAGGAATTTCTTTATTAATTTTTCTTTAATTTGTAGAAACTCTTGCAACCCTTCACTTATATTCTCCAAGTACCAGGCAAGCAAATAAGAGGAAAGTTAGCACATGCTTTCAATTACTGGTTAAGAATACCACAGGAGAAACTTCAGGCTGTTGGAGATATAACACAAATGCTGCATAATTCTAGCCTTTTGTGAGTTTCATTTGATATTTAATTTTATTATAAAGGAGCAAAATTTAGAATCTTATATTACTACAGAATAGATGATATTCAAGACAACTCCATACTTCGCAGAGGAATTCCGGTTGCTCATTCTATTTATGGAATGGCTAGTACAATAAATGCTGCTAACTATGTATTGTTTATAGCTTTGGAAAAAGTAATTTCTTTGAACCATCGAGAGGTATGCTTACTAAAATTTATTTCTGAATTGATTCATTTTATTATTATTTTTATATTGGAAGTTAAGTAATTAATTAACGGAAAGATTATTTTTTTATTCAGGCTACTCAAGTGTACACAGAGCAACTTTTAGAGCTTCACAGAGGTCAGGGTATGGAAATTTACTGGAGAGATAATTTTATATGTCCTTCAGAGGCTGAATATAGAACTATGACTATTCGCAGTAAGTGGTCAAATTGAGTTTTCTAATAAATTAAATATATTTTTTATTATTGCTAAAATATGAATTTATTAATATTCTTCCAGAAACTGGAGGGTTATTTAATTTAGCTGTTCGTTTAATGCAACTTTTTTCTGAATGTAAAGAAGATTTTACACCGTTAGCTAGTATTCTAGGATTATATTTCCAGATCAGGGATGATTATTGTAATTTATATTTACAGGAGGTAAATAATTTTAAAGACAAACATTTAATTATTTAACAAAACATATTTATTACTAATTGATAATTATTTCTATTAGTATACAGAAAACAAGAGTTATTGTGAAGATTTATCAGAAGGAAAATTTAGTTTTCCTGTAATGCATGCTATTCAAAGCAATGCTGATGATGGCCAAATACTTAGTATCTTAAGACAAAGAACAAAGAGCGTTGAAGTGAAAAAGTATTGTGTGACTTTACTTGATAAATTTGGTTCCTTTGAATATACAAGAAAAATTTTAACAGATCTCGATAGACAAGCTAGAGAAGAAGTTGAGAGATTAGGAGGTAATCCTCATTTGGTAATTGTTCTTAATGAATTACTTACATGGAAATCAGGAAAAAAGAGCGATTAATGACACTCTGTCCCAGTGATTGTTATAGCAGAAAAACTGTTAAAAATATACTTATAGGCCATTTGCAAAAATTTGTTCTTCATTATGAAGATATATTTTTGCTGCTTAACACTAATAATATTAAAATATATTTATTGAAGTATTGTGCCACATTTATCAAAAGTATTTTCAATATATATTGTATGTGTAAAAGTTGCATTTCATCATTTTACATATTGCTATGCAGAATATATGACTTTTTGGAATTGAAAACATCTACTAATACAAATTTTCAAAAATAGGAAAAATTATTGTAAGCCACTGTTGAGTAATAGCCATAATGTTGTAATACACTGCCTAAGTTATATATTGTATATAACTTATCTTAAAAAGTTACTTACATAAAATGTACACTGTTTCTATTGGAGTACATATTTATTTAGAATCAAGTATAAAATTAAGTACATGGATTTTAACAGTTATTCTTGCTCTAATAAAACTTTACAGCTAACATACTCATGCGAACATAAAATTTTGTCAAATGATATTGTACACATATCATTCATATAAAAACGATATAAACGACAAAGAAAAGTAGATTCAACTGTTCCATTTTTTAATACTTAATGAAAATATTTATCAAATAAAATTTCCTTCACAAATATAATTATGAAAGCATTGAAAATGATTTTGAAGTAATAACTTAAATAAATACCTATATTTGCGACATTTATTTATTTGCAGTTTCATAACAATGTATTATTTTATAAAACTTGTTTTGAATTTGAAGTTAGAAAGTCACGTTACGCACTGTACATTTATTTAGAAAACAATGATTTTTTTGTAAATATAAATTCCACTGTGTAAGTAAATTATTATCAATTTTCACATGTTTTTGTAAGTTTTTGTAAATTTTTTAAATTAATGTACTGAAAGTTGATGATAATTTATACAATTATATTTTTTATGTAATTTTTGCCAAACTTCCAATAGTTTTGTATTGTATAAACATAATAAAGATTTGAGTAAACTGAAGTGATATGATGTGTTTCTGTTATGTACAATTATTTGTCCAAATCATATAAATATATTTTTAATCTCTTAAACATATCACGCAGGGTCGGTTTCGTTAAGAATGTTTTATGCTAATTTTGTAGTCAATTAATTTTACAGTGGAGTTTCGAAAATAAAAAATCATAATAAATTATTCCCAGTAAAAATATTCAGAACCATAATTCAATCAAAATATACAATCAATAATTGGAGTATAAGAGTTTAAAATCGAACAGTAAAAAAAGGTACGAAAATTCCGAATTTCGGTATTATGTTGCCAGATAAATTTTGGTAAAAACAACTACGTCTGAAATGGAACTTTTTTCAACATGTAGCCAAAATGAAACCTTAGCGCATCGACGAAGTTGATACTTTATTTCTCCTAACCGACAATTTATAGATTTCTAATTAAAAGAAGAAATATGCCACTTATTTTTCTAAATAACGCAGTTTAAAGGTTCCATAACTTGGGACTTATAAGTTGAGAGCTTCTCGATTCCGGATAATGGATTGACTAAAACTTTTGGTACAAAAATGAACGCTTGTTTTAGAATTTTTGTCCATTGGACTCTAGGGACGAAAATAGGGCAGTTTTTGAATTATTTAGAAAATATATATGTCCACAGAGATCTAAATAAATTGATAATTAAAAATGCCAGAATAATCATACAAAAAACGGGGGTTTATTTTTTTGGCTCAAAAATGACATCCTGAAGTTTTAGACAAATTCATGTTTCGGAGGTGAGAAGGTCTCCTTGTAAATTAAGTTTCAGTTTCATCAGAAGACAATGAATATATGTGTCAGGATACGAGACATAAAATAATTTAATTTTCCTTTCATAAAATTCGTTTCCCACAGGACTGAGATTCTTTGAGTAAGCATGAACATTTTATTATTTTATCTTTTTCATGTTTCGAACTTTATTATTTTCTATTTATTGTAAATAAAATTCAACTGAAATTCAATTGATAAATTATAAAAATATTTAATGACTCCGAAATTTCATTTAATAGCATACATTTTTATTTTAGAAAAGAAGAAATAAGTTTTCTGCCCTCCGGCCGGAAAGCAGCAGCGCGAAACGAAGTTGCCGCTTTCCGGCGCCGTCGAGCAGAAAAATAGTATACTGACCATGGCCAGTAAAAAAGAAAGCCTCAGATCACATGTTTATCACATGTTTATGTCGTAATATACTATTTAAAACTTTTATTCAGAAATGAACTAAAAAACTAAAATTTTGATTATGTTTTTAAAGAATTTGTATGGTGACGTATAGATTGATTGAAGCTTATATTCTGGTGGGGATGATGCAGTATATTAAACAGAAACAGCAGATAGTAATATTATTTTTTTTTTTTTTATTCGCATTCTCTTCGAATTTCTTATTAAAGATTATCTCGTTTGGAAAAGTCCCTGAGCAACTTACCTAATACTATAGTGACACTTGCTTGATGCAAATCTAGTTCAGCTGGATGCTCATGCACGTTTTACGTATTCAATACCAAGTACGTCACATATCTCCAACATGTATTAATTTTATGCTTTAAAGTAATGCATCTGCTTATGTTGTTGTTATAAGTTGATTACAAAAAATGTATTGAAAACTAAACAGATCATTGTTTCATATGGTGGCATACGTCAGTTAGTCTTTATTTCTTTGAAGACCGCGAGCTATATTATAATATATGAACATAATCGAATAAAATTTGAAATAGTTTTCACACCATAAATATTCATTTGTCAATTTAAAATTATCTGTTAATTAAAACAAATGCGATTCTATACAAATAAAACAATAAGATTTATCATATACCTATGTAGAAAATAGAAATTTGTAATAGGTCCAATATTCAATATATCTTATATCATTATAATTGGTTGTAAAGAGCCGTTGAAAATGTATACCATACTTATACGATAAATATATGATTTACAAGAACGCATTTTTCATAGAATTGTTTAAGGTATACACTATACATTTGTTATTCTGACCTTTATTCTAATACCAAATAGTTTTTATTTACAATTATTGTATATAGATACTTTCTTGTATAAAAAATATAAATCGGAAAAATTTAATTTTGTACATAAACATTTTTTTAAATTAATCTGATTGGCTGATGCAATAGAGAACAGTAGTTTAAATAACACATGAAATTTTTCATATGAATCAAGAAAATCTTGCATATACATATGGTATGTATCACGTACGATTTGAAATATCGCCCATACATGGTTTACCTCACAATTCAAAGCAAGAATATTATACATAACACGTACAGTTTAGTTTTCTTAAATTTAATTTATTATTCTATTAAATTAATTGATGATCCCAAAAATCAAAAGTTCACTTAAATTTTTTTTTTAATGAATGTGGACATTAACAAACGGGTTTTTCTGATAAAAAAAAAATAAAAAAAAACCTGATGGTTGCATTCCAAAATTATTGTACGAATGCTTCTTTCAAATAAAGAACTTAAATTTTGACGTAAAACTTTACAGAGCAATAGAATGTTACGAAACTTAGGAGATTGCTATGAATTATTACAATTCAGGTACTTCTATGATTTTTTCAGAAAAAATTTATATATATTGTAGAAAACGAAAACTTTTCCGAAAAATTCAATGTTATTAAAAATTAACAACTTGATGACACGATCAAAGAATTTAAAATTTTGAAAATAAAAAGACGGGATTCGCGGATGTAAAAAATCATATTTATCGATGTCACAACCAAAAAACAAGCTTTGCCATATTAAAATGAACGTTTGAGATGTTACGTTGTTGAGATGTTTAATCTGTGCATTATTTATTCTTCCCTTTCTTCCACCATAGAAACACAATTAAAGAATTAGAATTTTATAGGTAAGAAATAATAACTTGTTTAATTACTATAAATTTCTCAGATTTTCATAATATGGTTCGGATAAAATAAAATTATGGCCAAATAAAAAACCGCTGCCAACTCATTGGCCCGTGGCTTCCACAAACTTAATTTACTTATTCCTTTAATTAATTTTTAATACCAAAATTTAAAATGATTGCACCAATACTATTATTGCATGATACTATAGTTTGATACGCAGATGACACAGCAGTATAGTAATAACAGCCAAAACATTAAAAGAAATCGAAATTAAAATGAGTGAAACTCTGCACAAAATATCAACATATCTAGCTCTTAACAAGCTCTCTTTAAACACGGACAACACAGTCTATATTGAATCTAAATACCTCATCTTCGTCTTCTATAAACTAGTCGTAGTTGACCGACTTTTTCGGGTAACGAACTCGACCGAACAATATATAAAAGCTATCTGTGCCACATTTCAGGACGATTAGACGATTTTTATTCCAGTTATCGTGCGACATAGAAAATTCATTTTTATCGGTTTGAAAATTTTTTCTCAAAAATTACGACAGAATGGATTCAAATTTTTAGAGATTATAGCTATTTATATTCTGCATTATCATGATTTTATCAAAAAAATTGACTGGTTAGTTTGGGAGTTATAAGCTTTAAAACACACGTTTTTGTTAAAAACAAAAGAACCATGATAGCTAGAGAATTTTTTTTAGAAATAATATAGGTATTTTAATGCTCTTTCGATTGCTGCGCATCCGCTCCAAATATCTCAATGTTACCATTATAAAAAATGAAAATTATTTTTTTAAAGTGGAAAATCGATATAAAAAAAAATTATTGAAAAAACTACATAATATTATTTTCAAAAATCTTGAAAAAAAAAGAAAAATTTTAAGCGCGGTCCGAAAACGATTGGATAAAAATTGAAAAATTTACAGCGTTACACACACACACACATACACACACGCACGCACGGATGCACACAGACATATGCATACGGACATTTTAAAAAAATGGTATATTTTGACTCCAAA
>JAPYZP010001217.1:0-39138 GCA_030522985.1 Torymus sinensis | reverse complement strand
ATAGTGCACGATTTTCATTTTTTTTTTTTAGAAACATTGGAACATAAACTTTTATTTATGTTTTATTATTATAAAGTAATTGTTGTTATTTAAAAATTCATTAAATGTACACTATCTGAAACCAAAAAGGCACCAAGATTTAAAATACTTCGAATTACCACCACCTCCCAACATTAACATTTATTCGATCAGTTGAAAGCACGTCCCCACACAAAAATTAACCCTCCTGATCGACCCCTGACCCACTAAACTCTCCTCCTCTCTCTCTCTCTCTCTCTCTCTCTCTCTCTCTCTCTCTCTCTCTCTCTTTCTCTACGCCATCAGCTTAAAATCTTTATATACCAGCGGGACGACTAGCGGCAAAAACCTAGTGCACGCAGGCGTGTGAACACCGGCGGCGGGAGCCGTAAAACAGCCATTAAAAGGCCCCTAAACAAGAAAATGAAAACGCGGGCCCCCTAAATCACTCGGCGCCGATAAAAACGGAGGTCAATTCGCGTGCGCTCGCTCGCTCGCTCGCACACACGAGGGAACGAGGGAACGAACGAACGAACGCCCCCGACTTTAAGAGCCCCGGGAGGCCTGCAAGAAAGCCTGCCTACCTGCTTGCTTGCTTGCCTCCCCTGGAATGTAATTAAGAGACTCTCTCTCTCTCTCTCTCTCCTCCTCTGGCGAGCTCGCGCGTTATCATTAAAGGCGCATCGTATGAATAATGCATCGTTAAAAATGGCGCACGCGTTTGAGCCGCCGCTGAATTACGAAAGGCCTTTCCGCTAACAAGTTTTCGGGAAGGGGATAGAGAGAAAAACTCGCGGCTATTTGTCAGGTAGGGGATGAGAGAGAGAGCGACGAAGAAAGTTGCGCGATATTTCGCGAAAATATTTGACTAACGCGAAAACTCGCCGGGCGTTGTAACTCATCCCAGAGCGCGGAGCGGTGAGGAGGGGGAGAGGGGTGTCTGTGTGTATAACCGACGATTCGTTTAATGGCCTGGAAGTAAACTAGTTAACTCGAGCGTCGCTTTCCGCGCGCGCTAAGGAGGGGAGTGAGCGCAAACTGAGAAACTCACGCACGGGGGGGGGATCGAGTTTCCCTTCTTCGCGCGGACGGTGATGATCTTTCTCGCTTTTTCGAGGGCGCGAGATGATGGAAGGGGTTGCGTGAAATTTTGCACAAGTGTTTGAGCTGTCTGTGTCAGTGTGTGTTTCGGTATATGAAGCTGTTCTTTATTCAGACATTCAGAGAATGTCGCTTTTGAGGTCGCATTAGCAACAGATCTAGTATGAGGATCCTTGTTAAAAGTAAATATTTAAGTACTTGTGTTTCAAGTCTTCTATCGATAATAATAGGCAAAATTTTTAAAATCTGTAAAAAGCTTTGAGGAATAGATAATGCGAGATATTAGCAGACATTTTTATAAAAATGATTTTTTTTTTAAATAAAAAATGAGGTTGAAAAATTGATATCAATAATAACAGCACTGGACAACTGCAGTAGTAAACGAAAATCAAGGATTGAAAACAATCAATGAACAAATGTCACACAAAGAAATACTTCAAACTAAAAACCTAAACAAAAAGACACAGTAGCTATACTCCCAAAGACCCACTCTCTCACCATACTCCATCTCCCTCTTTCAAATTTTCCAATCCAACTCGCCAAGCTCGCCATAATGAACATTTTTTTTATCGCAGGCGACAAACCGACAGTCCCAAACGCGTCCAGGCGGATTTTCTCAATTAATACTTGTCAATCAACCAGAAAATCTACGCATTCGGCAAAAAACAATGAGCAATGAATGCTCACTCCGTATGTTTTTTCACACGCGCGCGCCTGCGCTCTACGTAACCTGAATAAACTGGAAAATCGAAGCGCTCTCTTTTTTCCGAGGAGGATTTTTTTTGTACGACTATGAAAAAGGAGAGCGGAGGCGTTCGGAGTGGAAAAAATGACTGGCGTACCGCGTGTAAACAAGTTTCGCTGCTCGTCAGTTGTGAGAGAAAGAGAAAGAGAGAGACAGAGATGGAGTTGTATAGTGGTTGATTTTTGAGAATAATCGTCGGTTTGGACTTTTGGACCGTTCACGTGTGACTGAGTTTTGACGTTTTTTTTTTTTTTTTATGATACGGTTGAAGGAGAGCAAGGCAGAGAGAAAGATACATTTAAACGGATTGAAGTATCGATTGAAAAATGATCGAAATGGACTGCCATGAACTTTTATGACAAAATGTTGAGGTACAAGGTTGCAGCAACAATGTTTCTAATGACTATATAGTTATTTTTTTATTCTTTGTTAAAGCTAGCTAATGTCAAACACTCTGCTACAGTCTTTTACAGTCTATTTCGCCCCCGTATAATCAACGAATTAGAGAGAATTATTTTTGGTTACCATAGATGCAATGATATTTTTATCAAACGAAAATATTTAAAGGAGAACGTTTTATTAATGAAAAATTCATTCCACTTTTCAGAGCTCTTTCTAATGAAACAGTCAAAAAAAAGTAATGTAGGAAAGTAAATCTAAAACAATGAAGATACTTCATGAAATAAGTAAGAAAAAGTCGATATTTCACTTGACATTGATTAGAAAAGAATGAAAAAGAAAAATTACTCTGGGGTTCTTTCCGCAACACATCAGTTTTCTAAATTCCCTGCTAAAATTTTACCTGTGAGTGGATCCACACCCTCTCTACATATTATCTATCTTGTCCAATTGTGATATCATACAATAGAACTTATAACAATTATAATTATATGCAAACAAAAATCATTTGCCAAATCACTTACGACATCATGTACATACTTGTGAAACCTGTCGATGACCCAAATACCTCCTCTCTAACCATGCCCTCGTCCCACCTGCCAAACCAACAATTTAATTTCCTCCCCTGCCTTTCACCCACTCGAAAAACCTCATCCACCTGTCTCATCCTCGGCAACCACCCACCTCTCACTCTCTCCCCAGTAGTATTAATAAACGCGCAGTCAGACACCGCCGACACTCACTCACTACACACATACTTTCTCTCTCTCTCTCTCTCACCATCGCTCGCTCGCCCCTCTGGTTTATTTTTTTCCCCGACGAAGCCGGCGCCGTGCGCGCGAACAAAGGGAATTTATAACCCGTCAGAGCGCGCGATTGCTCATTCCGCGCGCCGACTATCGAAGAGTATCGATCGTCGACACCGCCGACGCCGCTCTCTACCGTCGCATGCTACGACTCCTCTCTCTCTCTCACTCTCTCTCACTCACTCACTCGTTATTTACTTAAAGCCGAGCTTCGAGACCCGTAATTCACTCTTTCGCCGGACTGAGGATAAATCCCTCGAAAGTCCGCTCTGCAGTGTGTAGGCGCAGTGTTCTTTCATGTATGTAAGTTCGAGTGTTGAGGGAAGAGAGGGACAAAGGGGAGGAGGTGAAGGTGATTTATGCGAGTGGATTTTTTAGGGCTTTTTAAGCGGACGCTTGTGTTTCTTCGTTTTTCTTTTTTTTTTTAGAGCGCTTGTTTCGCCTAGAGCTGTAAGTGGAGCTCGTGAGCTTTGGATTGTGAGTTATGAAGGGGATTTGGATTGGGTATAATGATGTCGCATCTGAGCTGAGGATTTTTGCCAGTTATGATCGGCTCTGTGAATAAAAATTTTGTTTGAATATAATATGTGAAATATAGTGTTGAGTAACAACACATGTAGAGAATTATGCATTAAGATGATTTATCTACTAGATGATCAGGGTAGGAATGATACATGTCTGACTTAACAACCATTGTACTATTATTGAACAACACACTTATTCATTGCGACTGTTTTACGTACCCTATTCCAGGCTATATACTCTTTCAAACTCTGGAATACATCAACGCATGCCTCCTACAATTCATTGCTACGATATACAAAAATGATCCTTTTATAGAACCGACACTAAACTTCCGACACGACAATCTCCCAACCCATACCTCATTTTCGCCGACTTTAATCACCACTTCAATCTACGACACCCCTTCGCCACCTCTCGCGCGTCCACCTCGTCATGAAAAATTTACTTCTCACGTTCATAAACGACATGACTCGGCACGACGATCCCCTATCGCCCGATCTCACTTACAACCAGGCGATTACGTATACATCGAATCGGAAGCACGCCATTATCCCGTCCGCCTCATACATCCTAATGTGCTTATTTAAATCCATTCTCTCTTACGCTGATGATACGCGAGTCACATACGCGATTAACATTATCACCTATCAATTACCGAAACCCGCCGAGGAGGAGTCAAACTCGCGGAACCCAATTTCCCGTCTCGCGCAATAATCTCCCGAAGCGCTAAGACCTTTATGATCTCGCGGCCAGCGGCACGAGAGATGGGCCGAGTTGTAAACTGTTAAGACGATGGGGGGGGGGGGGGGGGGGGGGCGGGGCGGGGCGGCGACGCGCTGCTGCCTAAGGTAACCTCGTCGTCGTCGTCGTCGTCGTCGTCCACGCGGGCGCGCAGGCCGGATCTACCTTCGTCCTCGTTACCGGTAATCTTTTAAGCGTCTGAAAAGCCGGATCCGGCCGCGAGGTAATCTATATACAGTTATAAAGCGCGTTCCAGCTCGCCTCCATTTTGCCTCAACCGTACCGCCCCGCGCGCGTCTTATATGCTTTCTGTCTCTCTCTCTCCCATCCTCTTCGTACTCTGTTTCTCTCTGTCTCTGCTGTCGACTTATTCCTCGCGAGGGTTAATGCACGCTCTAATCTCTTATCGTTCTGGGGAAGGAGAGGTCTTGATGGTCGGGCCAGCGATCGAGAACGAATTCACGACGTCATCGTTTCGAAGATAATGGTTTCTTCAAAAGACCGGTTGTTCTAAAACAATTTCGCTGAGAGAAGTAAGCGTAATTGCGCCTCGAATTCGATCCAGCTTTCTTCGTGCACACTTCTGCGAGATTATTGGATGTCTCCAGTGAATTCCAGGATCCTCGTGCGCTGATTATGGTAAGCGAGTTTTGGTTTCGCATGCTAGGAATGTTTTCCCAGCGGGGTGGGACGAAGGGAAAGTTCAATAACTCGAGTATGCAAAATTAGCCAAGGCACGCAGGGGAGATAGAGGGAACTTTTTTAATTTCAGCAATTCGAGAAAATTCAAATGTCGTCCAATTACCGAATTCGAATTTACCGCCGCGCGGCCATCGATCTTCCCGCGGCATGAATTTCAAGCGAATATGAACTTCTCTCGTCGACAAAGAAGAATCTCCACTCGGACGACACGAGGCGTCGAACTCATTGTAACTGCGCGAACTTTCGCACCTACGCTATCTTTCCCCCTTTTTACAATCCGCAGACTCTTCCGCTTTGCATTGCTAAGAAAGGCCGGCCCTCCTAATTTCGAGATCCGCTTCTGTAACGAAAGCCAGAGCAGAAAAGTTTGATTCCGGTCTTTTTTATCTCCACCGCTGCTCCAGCACGGCGATCGGACGATTAAATTGAAATTAGTTGCGGAACTTTTTAATTGCAGATTCGATAACGCCAGAACGGGTGGGGATACAATTTACGTAGGATAACCGAGTTCGCGTCGTCCCGCAAGGCTAATTATTGTATTAAGCAAGGGAGCGAGAGAGAGAGAGAGCACAGCCCCTTTTTATCTCGCGTTCCCATCGTGGCTTCTGCTTTTCATTTACCACCAGCTCGTGAGCGTTGTAATTGTTTAATAGGAGTCCCGAGGTTAATTCAGTTTTTGCCTGCTTCTACCGATGTTAAATGAACCGGAGGTGCCCTGAGAACCAGCGTTTCCGAAAAGTTTTCAACTTCTTTTTACTCATTTCTCTGGAAAATAACTTTTATCACTTTTAATTCCGCCGATTTGATAAGTCGTCTTCAGAAAGAAACACATGACACTTGCATACTTTCATTCCGCCATTCATGTAAACTTTTCAAATACGTCTTTAGAAAAAAAAAAATACAAGATCTCGAATAATTTTAGCAGCTCGAGGGCAACAATTTAATCAGTCGATTCGTAGGCACGGTAATCTTCCACCTCCCCCGAACGATATTTTTCAATCCCCCTCGCTGCCTTCCAGCAGGCAAAATTCATTTCATTGGCAAAAGACCTTAAGTCGAGTTAGCTGTCAGCGTCGCGAAGGGAAATGAAAGCGCGTGCCGCTGACGACGTTGACGAGCAAAGTCGACATCATCTACGTTGGAGGGTAGGGAGCGCGAGAGCGAGAAAGAAAGAATCAAACAGCGATATCGCGTCGGCTCGGCTGATGGGGTCTCGTTTGGAAATGAAGCCAGTTTAAACGTTTTCATTTCGGCCATAAAACTCGGCGAAGAAAGCACCGTCCCTTAACGACTCGTGGCGTAAACATATTCAAGTTCTTCGCCGGGTGGGCTCTCGCTTTTATGCGCGTCCGCGGCATATTGCGCTCCCACGCGCCCTCTCTCGTGGAGGAGGTGGAAGGGAATCCAATAAAGTCGCTTGCTCGCCCGCGCACGATCGTCCTTTAAAATCGAGAGGCGGAGAGGGACGTGTAAGAATTCGCTTTTGGAAATTCATAAAGCTGAAGAGGGCGTAGGCGAGGGTCTGGTAGGTGGGACGAGTGTTGTGGGATGTTTAATTGAGAAATTGGAATCAGTGATTCAGAAGACGTAGGTGGCTTGTTAATCTTTAACGAGGGTTCTGGATTTCCATGTGAGACGAGCTCCTTCTGAGAGTCAATACCAGGTTTCTTGCTCCCTTAAAATTACGAAGAATGGTGAAGAATGATATTAATTGGAAATATATATATAATCCAATTCTTTACTTGATGGGTAACATATAAGATGGTATTGCACCTTGTAACATCAGTGATGGTAACTCTGTTCTAAATCAGTCGACATCCTAATAAAATTTAAAATTTGATCATGGAACTTTTTCAGAGGGCATAATTCCTTTGATAATGAAAAAACTTTTACCTCTAGAAATAAAACACTTGACGTAGCCACTCCAGACAGGACCACATCCCCCCCACCTTACATATCGATCCTCTCTTTCTCCCACTCCCGTGCCAAACTCGATAATGAAAACGAAGTCCTCAACGTCACTCGAGCTCGCAGCTCATTTTTCGCCAGCTCAAGCGGGCGGCGTCGGCGATCAACCTCTCACCGGTCGGAGTAGAATAACATTCCGCGAAGAAATTTCGTCGGCCGTCGAATCATCCACCTTACTCCCGGATATTAGCCGATAAATTTCGCGAGAGGCTTCGCCGCCGCCACGGTAATTTAAAAAGCAATCGGACAAGTTCATCCGACGATAAAGTCCTCGTGCAAAAAGTCCACGCGTCACGGAAGAACACTAATGGCCCCAGAGAGAAAGCCTGACGCTGCCCTCGTTTTATTCGACAGACAGGCTGGATAGCGGACGAGCTCCTAATCTCCTCCCTCCGCACGGCGAGCCTGCGCTTTACCGCCACGGGTGGGAGAAAAATTAAAAAATTCCCTTCCGCATAATTTAGCGGATTATCGCGGTAATTTCATTGCTGGGGAGTAGTTTACTTTTTCTACGTGAGGATGGGCTGGGGACAGGTGAGTACTAAGTATTTTGTTTAGCGTAAGCTTGCAAATTTTGTAGCCATTTGCACTCCATTACACATGCTTTTGATAAACATTTTCATGACATTTATTATTTAAAGTCAACTAATTGTTATTGTAGTCAAACCACACGTACTTCACTTTTGCAATAATGTTTGACATGAAAAAATATTCTTTTGAAAAATTCAGAAACCCGTTGATTCCAAACATCCGCCAACCTGCGGAATTTAATGGAAGACTTTCAGCTGCAGACCGCCTTCAAAACCAGAGCGAAGAGACAGCGGAAAAGGAACCGCAGAAACAGAGAAAGAGTGAGCGCGGAATGGCTTTTTCCATTCCGAGCGGCGCTCACAAGCTTCACTCTCTTTCCTCCCTCTATTGACGTTAGATAAGCGAAAACTAATAACCCAAAAGACAGACGGACTCTCTATCTCTTTTCTTCCTCTTCGAGTAAGAAAAAAAAGAACCGCGGCAATTTCACCGAAGAAAGGCCCAAACGAGAGAGACAGGGAGAAAGAGAACTGAGCATCGGAGCGGCTTGCTCTCTGCGGTCGGCGTGTACACGGTAGAGCGAGAGAGGGAGAGAAAGACAGAGTCAAAGCAGCGGCTATCTCTCGCCGCACGACGCTGAAAAGGCGCAGCGTAATTGGCCCGAGAGATTCGGAGATAGTTCGGGCTTTGACGAAACGCTTCACGGCTCGGAGGATAACATCGACGTAGACGTCGTCTATGTCGTCCCGTTTTCGCCTTCGTATATCTTTCACTCCAGAGAAAGAGAGAGAGAGAGAGAGGAGGGAACGCCGCTGATCTTTTCGAGCGTTACACCCTCTTTACCTGCGTCTGTGTCTACATATATACGCGTACGACTATCTCCGTCTGTCTTTCGAAAAGGGAAAGAGCAAACAATGTTGTAAAGAGCTTAGCTGGGAATTGTTTGAATGCCCACGGAGAAGGTGTTTTGTTTTCTCGTTCGTGGCGATGCGCTTTGTTACGGGGGGGAATGATAATTGGGATGAGCACGCCCGTGCATCGGATTATTTTGCAAGGAATCGAGAGAGATTGTGGCGGCTAGTGATAATGGACAAACTGGCGAGACAGTTCAAACGGTGCGGAATTGACCTACAAAATGCTGTTATTGTGAACTGTTGCAGTGTATAATTTAATAGTATATGTTTAAAATGCAGTTTCTGTACCTTTTATTTAAGATAATATGAAAAATATACATCAAGCAGTCAGCATCCCACCGCTTCATTCTCGGCTTCATTAAAAACCACAAAATCATAATTATTAATCTACCCCTTTCGCATCCTTCGCGCCGAGGTAACCACATCCCAGACCACAAAAGCGCCTCTCCTCGGCATCATAAAACTTTTTTTTCTCAAACGAATCCTTCAGCGTTCGCAGGCGCGCTCGGCCTCGCTCTTATTCCTCATTAAAATAAACACAAAGATTCAATTTTCTCGCACCACACACGTTCTCTCTTTTTCCTTTACCTCCCACGAGTTAACGAGTACACTTTTCCTCCTCTCACCATCACACCGAGCAAAAAAATCCGGTCTTCATCAAGCGCCCACGCAGCAGCGAGGGAGAACCCACATGCGCGCGCGTATCCTTTTAATTATGTCCCGAGTGTTTATCCAGACCTCCTATCCTCATTGACGGGCAAATACACCAGCTCCTTCTCCTACCCCTCCTACTTCCATTTTCGCGAAGCGCGGCGAGAGTTTTCTTCCTTCGACGGAACTTCGCTCACCTACTGCGTATGGGGTAAAAGCGAGCAGCAGCAGCAGCAGTAGCGGAGAGCTCGAGTGCAGAGACGACCTCTTGAACCATCGTGCTGGGGTGCCTCTTAGAAGTTGGAGGTAGAGGGAGGAGGAAGAGTGAGAGAGAGAGAGACAGAGTTCGAGTATTTGTTTAGGAGTCGAGCGCGTTTACCCGGTCGAACGGACAGCGCCGCGCGTGGCAGTGGTAGTAGTAGCGGCCAGAAATCGACGGCTGAAAGGAGGATGACTTTTCGCTAAGAGGGAGGAGGTGGAAAGGTGCCCTGAGAGCTGAGGGAGAGAGAGAGAAGGGCCGAGGCGAACTCAATTATCGGTTCGAATTTTGAATTGCATTTCCTCCCTGGTGTATTGGTAGTGGAGCGGGGAGAGAGATGTACCGGGTTTTGGGAATTCTTGAATTGGGTTCCCAGCTTGTTTGGGTTTGGGTAAACGCATGATATTTATTATTAACGACCATTTCTGTATTCTATCCGTAGGTAATGAGTCTAAATGTAGAAGATGATTCATTACATTACAGTCGTTTTATATATCTAACAATCACTATTCAAGGTAAATTCAGGGATCAGTGAATAATAGAGGATAAATGTCTTAGTGCAGGTAACTTATTAGATTAGGATCAAAACTTCACAATGTTAACTTGAAAGTTAAATAACCAGTAAATTCTTACAAAGTAAGAAATCCGAAGTTAAATTATGAGTAGTAACCGTGATCTACTTTTCAAAACTTTCAGTCAGTACCTATATTATTACCCAGTACCTCATTCATCTTTTAATATTGCTGCGCTTTCACGATAATTTCTCAAGCCTCAAATTAACAATTAAATTATAAAAGAATTGGAATTTCTAAAATATGCAGCGTCGCCTTATTTGATGATTGCTTGAACTAAATATATCACTTACAGCACGGTGTGACCTAAGTCCGCACTTAGGTTACGCCTATCCATGACTTAAGTAGTCGATTATTTCACTCGCTACGCTCGCGCGCTAATCTCACCGTGCAAAAATGGATTGCATAAGGCACGAATAGACGGGACAGCTGACTTAGGTAAACGTGCTATAAAATAGTATACGATACTTATCACGTCAGTGGCCCATCGCACGACATGAATTATCGCCCTCGCTGCGCTCGGGCGCTAACTTCATGCCGTGCAGTAATGGGCCACTTAAGTCACGCGCATCGTAATGTACTATTACGTTACATTAAATTATCAACGATAAAAATAACAAAATTTAAGTTAATATTGTGGAAGAACAAGGTATCAATTTTCCTTTTAAATAATACAAATGGTTGAATCTCCAAGACTACGTATCACAAACGTCAATAATCAGCCAGCTAATCTCAACTCTCGAAATCAAATCAGCTCGCCAGGTCAAACACAATTCCGCCTGGCGCAATTATAAACTCAAAACCGGCGAGGGATATCTACGTTGATTAAACACACGCTCGCCGTACCGCGGAGGAGTAGAGAAAATCGAAGAAATGGCGAGAGGAAAATACGGAGGAAGAGAAAGAGCCGCAAACACGCGTAGAGAGAAGCAAAAACATCCGACTGATCCCGTAATTGTTCGGGAATCGCGCGCCGCGAACTAATCCCATTCAGCGAGTTTTTTCTCGCTCCCTCTAGACTCCGTTATCGCTCTCGCACGGGGCAATGAATATAAAAAAGCCGCCCTGGCCAAACACACGCGCGCGCGCGCCCGCTGATTTTACGCGCTTCGACACGCCGCGACGGCGCATTTTGCATATTGCAGAAGGCGGACAACGGGAGAGGGAGGGGGTGGGGTAGCAGCGGTCATTAATTTTGAACGGTTATTACGCGATATTTCATCCGCGGCGATATTTCGAATTAAACTGTACGCGCGCCAGCGGGAATTGGAGGGTTGTACTTTACGATGGTTATATATAAACGGACACACTTGGTAATTTTTGGGATTAATTAAAAGGGGAAGTAGTCTTTCTCATATAGAGGAGGTGGAATCGATTAAAAATTAACTTCTGGCGATATCGGAAGCGAGGACACGAACGATGGCGAATGGCGAAAAATTTGAGGATACGGGCGCACGAATGGAGGATTAATAACGATTTGATTTACGTTTTTCGACGACAACGCGGCAATTTATTGCCCCTGAAATCGTTTGCATAGTTTCACAATGGTAGGAAGCATTGGATCATATGAATGTTTCCGATTCAATTCGGCCCCGAGCTTTTGTCGACGCTCGCGGGGATCGCGAACCGGAAACGGAATAACAATAACGTTATATGTCCCGCAGTTACGCGCTGAGACATTAAAATCTTTGACGATCCTACCGTTAAAATTAAGCGATTATCGCGGAAAATGACGAGTAAATGAAAATCCCACGGGAAACGGCTACGGATATCATGAGCTCGACTCCCGTAACCGCTAGGGGAAGATCATCCTCACCGCTTTAATCCGCAAAAAATCGAGCCTAATAGTATCCCATCAGGCGCACACTACGCGCGGCTGCACAGGTAAGAAGGTTCCTGCGGTAAGTACATCCAGCGTCCAGCTCTCTCTCTCTCTCTCTCTCTCTCTCTCTCTCTCTCTCTCTCTCTCTCTCTCTCTTGCTCTCTCTCCCAATCGACCTCTCGTAAAATTTCATTTAAAAAAGCAGTTTTAGCCCCCCGCGCGCGCGGATTAAGCCCACGTACGCGCCCAGCGGTTAATTCAGATTTAAACGTGGCAACGTCGCGCAGACAGAGGGAATCCTGAAGAGGGTCGCTGCAGAGCAACGGCGGCAGCACACTTAGAGAGCAAGCAGAGGCAGGGAGGAGGAGGAGGAGAGGATTCGTGCCCGGGTTGGGGATGGCAATTTAATAAAGGCACCGGGCTGTACGCGAGTACGCGTACCCCCGTGTGTGTTTGCACGTGTACTCGCTGCTGCCGCTGCTGCTGCACGAATCACGTGCTCGCGCGCGCGCAATGGTAATTACGATCCTCCCAAGAGAGAAGGAGAGGCAGGCAGAGAGAGAGGAGAGTGCATTCGCACGCGTTATTATAATGCGCCGGAGTCTCGTTTAATCGATTGCGATTTCGGGGAGGGTTATAAGGGATTCCTTTATCGGGAGAGCCACGGAGGTGGCTGTGTTGTGTTATGTGCGCGTAAGCGCGATTTACGATGGGAGAGTAAGGTGGGAAGGGAGAATTCGAAGTGTGAATTGCGCAAGATTATCGGGGCTTTTCGAGGAAAATGCCCGGAATTCAAAGCAATTTGCGAACGAATGAATGGTGGCGGTATTGGCTTTCATTTCGAATGGTTTATTCATATTAGCTGTAATAAGGGTTCGCTACGAGAGCTATGATGATGATTCGAGTTGTTGGATTCAAAATATACGAATTTCACACGCAAAGATACTGTATTGAAATTAAAGCGGAGGTGATGTCGGGGTCTAAATAGAATACAAAGATACCTAAATTTGACTGTAAGACGGGATAATTGAGTTTCTTAAAAAAAATTGAAAACAAATTTAAATAATGAATAATTTGACGTAGGAATATGTAATAACTCTGATATCTCCTTAATGGACTTTTGCATTTAGACTGAATATCTAAAATCATGTACCATTTCAAATTGCTTTTGCTTTCAAATGAACCCGAATTTATAACGAGATTTGATTAATAGAGGTCATTTCAAGTACTTTACTTTCTGGAAAGTCAATAGCTGATAAATCTCTACATAATGTATTCTAATGGTCTGAAATACGGAAAATCAGTGCTTTCAAATGATGTTATACTACACTACTACTGCAATCTGCCTTCACCCGAAACCGCACAATCGATTGCACATATACTTCCGAACTCAATGGCTTATACGCATCGGTAATAACCTCATTACCTAAAACGTTTCCGCGCCAAAATAGATAATCCAATGATATACCCATCAACACACTATCACAAAGAGCCATTACAAAGTTCTCTTCCAATCAACCTAACAGCCTCGCCAGCACCCACACAGCTCGGACGATATTTCAATCAAATCTCTACCATCCTGCACCTCTCCCAACTGTAGGGGACACTTAGCGTCCTAATCCAGCATTGATTCTCGCAGCATATTTGTTTGCTCCCGTGACCCGGGCGCGTGCTCGCGCTCTGAGCCTCTTAACTCGGCCACCACTAGCCACTGGCTTCTCCTACCCCGCCTATTCGAACCATTATCCTCCCGACTTCATCGTCGGGGCGATTACACTCCCGGAGTGCCAAGAGAGCTGACCAATGATCCAGGCGCAAGACGAGCCGGACCAGCTGGACCGCGCGCGTGCTAATGCACCGCTAGTCCCTTTCCTTCCTCGATCGACTGTTCAAGGTGGTGCGATGAGTCCGGTAGTATAATCCCCGCGATCGGATGAGATCGAGGGGAGGAAGGAGAAGCTGGTTGAGGTTGTGGATCGGAAGTTGGGAGTTGCTAAAGCAGTTGTGAATGGATTCCGTATGCTTTTTAGATGACTTTGCGTTGATGGAAATTTTTAATTGTTGCGTAACACGTTACGTATTATGTTTGAGTGTATTGGGCGAAATAATATGGATGGTTGGTGAATGTAGAAGAGGGGAAGGCAAATGTCATTAATGTAATTGCAAATAGTTCGCGTGGGACTCG
This sequence comes from Torymus sinensis, assembly GCA_030522985.1. Lineage (NCBI taxonomy): Eukaryota > Metazoa > Arthropoda > Insecta > Hymenoptera > Torymidae > Torymus > Torymus sinensis. The sequence goes on along the minus strand of JAPYZP010001217.1, from coordinate 25,199 downwards.
AAGCCGTAGGTAGGTAAGTTTGATTAAGTCAAAGTCAATTTCATCACACGGAAACAGCTGTTACGCAACGGTATTTGACGATACATTGGTATACAAGCAAAGGTCTGATCTAAATTGAAGTTATGATGTACAATGTAATTCTGTAATTTCGGAGTCTCTAACGACCATCGCCATCTATTCTGCAGATCATACTATATTATACGAGAACTTCGACGCCCAGAAAACCTTCGAAATCCCGAACTTTCCCCCGTCGCTAATCCATAAATTACCATCGGCCCGCTTATCAGTGTCTACGCGCTCCAAAAGCGCGCGCGAACGTAAAAAAGACCGGTGCCGTACGTTCTCGCCGCGTCCTATATCCTAATATCGCAGTCACAAGCCCACATAGCAGTAGTAGCAGCAGCAGCAGCAGCGGGCGAGGGCAAAGTTTTGCGCAATCTACACGTCGTATAACTTCCTATCGAGAATCAGACTCCCAACTTCGCGCTTACGTATACACGTACGTACGTGTACTAAGGCCGAGTGAGAGAAACAGCAGCCAACGGAGAGTTAGGACACATACACACACACACACACACACACACACACACACACACACACACAAGCCCCAACTCAACGCACATTCCTTTTTATTCCACGATAGACGGAGCGAGAGGGAGAGAGAATCTCGGCGCGCCGCAGCAATTCCTACACCCCCGGATTTTCCCTGCCGCGATATTACGAGTGTCCCCAAGGGAGGGGAAAATGCGATTTCCACGCGCCGTGTGCGCGCAGGGGAAACGAGTGTGCTTATGAGACGAGGAAGAATAGAGACGTACAGCGTAGGTTGGATGTGCGTGTCGGCATGTATGGAAGGTGAACCGGGATTCCCGAAATTTCATAGCCGTGTTTCGTATATTTTTTCTTTGGAGGAGAAGGGATAATGCTGGATATCTTAGGGTTTTGATAAATGTTATCTCGTACGTGAGATTTCGACTATGGTCAGATTGAAATTTGAGGGTGGGCGAACATTAAAACTTAATGTGCTATTTTTTTTTATGGGACTTCGTTGTTTTGAGTAGAGATTACAGTTACAAGATACTTCTGAAAATTCAGTTGTATGGTTATGGTTGTGTGTACATTGCAAAAGTAATTTGGAATGTTTCGAAACTACAATAATGATTGAATAATTCTTTTTCAAGAATTCCTATCTTATATTAGTTTCTTCTGCACTATTAAGCGACTGAGAATGCAATAAATATAATTATCGAAAAATGATACCTCTCTTGTGCCTTCTATCAATCCTCTTACAATGGAGAAGGCAATGAGGGAACGGAATGCATATAGAGAGAGCAGAAAGGCACGCGACGACATGAAGATATATAAAAAGAGAAAGTCGTAAGGAGAATAATAATGCGTACGAGGAAAAAAGACAGAAAGAGAGAGACAGAGAGAGAGAGAGAGAGAGAGAGAGAGAGAGCGGGGAGAGTGCAAGAAAGAGAGCACCAGAGAGAGAGAAAGAGATAGACACTGTAAGAGGGTGGGACGAAGAATAGAGAGAAGATCGGATGCACTGTTTGCAAGGAGGCCGCTGCCGCAGCTCTGTCTCTTGTATGCCAAGCGATAAGATGACAGAAGCTCTTCCTTCTCTCTCTCCCGGGGCAAAGCTCCGGGATTACAAAATAGCAATTTAGGATCAGCCCGCGGGGAGGGAAGCGAGAGCGAGGGAATGCGCCCCGCGACGAGGAACAGCAGCACAATCCTCCCGTAGAGAAAGAAAGAGAGAGACGGGGCATAACCGTCAACTTGCATTTTTCATGCTATTTATGCTCGATTTAACGATTACTCTATTCTCCTCCTACTTCTTCTTCTCCTTCCGGCGTTCACTTTTTTTTACGAGCAGGTATGAAAAGCGATTTTCATGGGCCCCCGGGATAGGGATGAATTGTTATTAAAAAAATGCTAAATACGCAGTAAAGTTCGGGGCGTAAAATTATTTTGAAAGAGAGAAAGAAAAAAAGAGACGCTCTTAAAAATTTACTGCGTTAGAAAGAGAGTAGCGGAGAGGATGTGCAGCATTCTCTCTCCATGCGTAAGGGGTGCGAAATATAATAAAATCCTCGAGATTTCAAAAAATTGATAAGAGATAGTTGAAAAATTTTACTGCTGCTGCTCCGAGGAGGAAGTGGCAGTTTCATTGAAATCATTGGTGCCGAGGTATTTTCCGGCCCCTCTGCAGCGCTGCTACGCCCTCGTCTTATATTCCTTTCGCCTATAAAACGACAATTTGCAGTATCAGGCTCTTGGGGCTGTTGGGCAAAACTTTTATACGGGCATTCTTTTTGTGGGATAATTTGAGAGAATCAAAAGAATTTATCCATATTATTTTTCATTTACAATTATTTTTCTTTCAAAAGTATGATAGAGATATTTGCGTAAGGTTGTTAGGGAAAATTATTAGAGGTTTGGGATTTAGACATTTAAGAAACTTATTAGATATTAATAAATAAACTATTATAATCAATATTATTTTATTCAATTTTGTATAGCAGCAGTGGTAAGAAACAATCAAACAATTCAAGTTTTTCAAATGTTTCATCTACGAAATAATAGCTTTCTGTAAAGGCACCGTAATAAATTAAATGGAATTAATAGACATGCAAACACTGTCTGTCGCACATCAGACACCAACTTATTTATTGAATTTCCTTTATAATTCATCTAAAAATAAACGTCCCTCTCTCTCCCTCTCCCTCTTCCTCGCTACTTGTAGTGTCAATAAATACACCATCCGAAGAGCATTGAATCAGCCGGCACCTCGCATCGATCCGAACTCCGCCTCCAAAAAGGAACAAAGCGAGACACTTCCACAGGACCGTCCTATAATCGATCCTGCCACGCGACATCATCAATCCAAAACGCTTCCCCAAATCAAACACCTTGAAAAAGAAAAGAATCACCATCCAAACACGCCGTTCCACCGCATCACTCCCACTGCCACTCTCGTGAGTAATTTTTACGGCTCGTAACAGGGTCGACCGGCATTTTTGCAAAAAGCGCCTGCATCGGCCCGTTTAAGTGCCCGCAGTAAATCAGTATCTACGAGCGTGTGAGCGAACGCGCGAGAGAGAGAGAGAGCGAGAGAGAGTGAGAGAGAAGAATCGATGGGGGCAAATCGAGCGCGACTGCGAAAAAAGGCCGGGCCTTTATTGCGCCCCGCTGGCCCAGATGATGCGCGCCCCGTCGGTGGCCGATAAAAAGTAATACGCCGATGAGGGCCGCCACCGCCACTGAGGTTTATCGGTCCTAGTGAGCGCACGTGTGGGTCACGATGAGAGAGGGGGAAGAGAGGAGGATGAAGTATGTTGGGGAGTGTACGTGTGGGGAGGCTAAACAGAGCTCCGAGATCAGTCGTTAAATGGTCTTGCGAGGATTTCGTTGCCTGCTGTTTTCCTTTTTTTGTCGTGACGCCGCGACGAGGGTTCTCGTGTCCGTGGGGTTTGTGAAGGATTAAGGGAGGTTTTTATGGAGTGCAAACGGTTTGGGTTTTTGTTTTGGTTGCATTCGAGGTTAAAAACAAATTATTTTGGGGGCAAAGAAATTTAATGAATTCTCCTGAAATTACGCTGTCGAATATAATTATAATAAATGTGCGTTTTCAGAAACGATATAATATAATATGTAAGGCACACATTTATGTTTAAACACAAAAATAATCAAATAAAATATTTCAACTTTTGCTACACACACATATGTGTGCAATATTATTTTAAAATTGGAGCTACTGGAAATAACTGAAATACTTGCATATTAAATAAATTTATGCAACTAGAATTAAAGTTACAAACCAGACGTAATATATATGGTAGTCTCATAACGGCTTATATTATATATTTTTTATCTCCCCTAATCTTTTGGTTATGTTCCGAGTGGATTACATTATAAGGCAGAGATAAACTGCTAGCCAGACAATTTTCCCAAATTTGCTGGCAAGAAGCAGGAAATTTCTGTAATTCATGACAATGGAGCAGTTCCAACTTGGGATTAGTAAAGCACGCGAGATTTTATACTTTTACACAAAATGCGGCGTGTACTTCATACCAAACTACATTTTTGTAACTACTTTTTTTCACTCATTACTAAATGCATAAAAGTAAAATTTAATTATAAACTCCAGTCCACGTAAATCAATGAAAAGCAAATCAAGATATATAGCATTCGCCCCAGCAGTAAAACACGCGTACATATCTCCCTCCCACCACTAGAATTTCCCACGTCTCGATATTAGTTTGCGAATAACTTAAGAGTAAGGGACAGGTCCTCCTTCACCGAACGCAAATTAATTACGTGACCCTTTCACGCGGACACACGGTTGGTAGTAGCGGTGGCGGCGTCAACGGCGATCGAACTTTGCGCGCGCCGCTGGCGTCTTGATTCCTGTGTGTCAGCGCCAAGTGCACCGAAATATTCCCCGACGTACCTACTGGGAAATCACGCGGAAGTGGAACAGGCCTTCGATCGGCCGGCTGTAGTAGCAGTAGTAGCAGCACGTGTCTTCTCTCCACTGCTGATCATTTGCCTCCGCCTCCGGCTGGCTCTCTCTCTCCCTCCCTTTAGATGCGAGACAGAGAGAGGGAGTCGTTTCCATGTCGGCGAAGCGCGAATAAGGTAAAGGAATTTCGATTAGTGGAGACGGGGAGAGGTAGTAGTAGGTAATGTGTGACTGAGATGAGGTTGGGTGGTGTTTAATGGTAAGTTTGTTAGTAAATTTCAACAAGACATCTTTACATTCGTACAAAAAATACTGGAAGATTGAGATTAAAGATATTATTAGCTTATATTACTGACAGCTCTCGTGTTCTAATACAATCGAATATTTAAATAAAATAACAATCAGTAGTTCGGAGATAAAAGCATGATATAATATCGTTATTCCTTATACGAAAATTCAATTCAATCATTACTTTTAATTCTATGGCTAAAAATTAACTTTACAATGCCAGCACATATACAAGAGAATTATACTAACACAACTACAAGAAGTTCTTACCTTTTTTACCCTGACATATCGAATGAATCATACAATCATAATCGAATAATGTACCACTATACTTCAAACTTAATTTGTCAAAGGAATTTCTGTAAATTTACACGTAGCAAAATCCTGATTGATAAGAAGATAAGGAAACAGCAAGGATCATGCGCGAGACGGCGTCGAACACACTCGAGCTCTCGACTTAAGCTCTCCCTCCCTCTGCGCCTCTCTCTCGAGAGAGAACACGGCGGTCCTTTACACGTCACGTACGTCTTACACAGTGCATACGGAACGAGGAAAAATAACTCGGTTACCGCGCGCGAGTGGAGTAACGGCAAATGTTTAAGTTGGTGCGCTGCTGCCTCGTCAACGCGGAGAGGCAGAGGCAAGCAACTAAAACAGAATAGTAAAAATGGGAAATTTACTCGAGTCGCGGTAACAAACTTAAATTGCTTCGGAAAACTACTTTATTTGTTGGCCGAAAGTTAGTTAGTTAAGGCGAGTTGCCCCCCGTTCTCACTACTTCCAAACCGGGCTTCGGCTGTATTAATAACTTTTATTGTACACAGGGATAATAATTTTGACGTCCTCAAATACGTCGCTCACGGCTTGTTCGAGAATTATGTGGGTCAGGTCTGTATTATTTAACTTATCCATTTGGTTTTCGATTGTATCATATTTATAAAATATGTTAAATTAGTATGAGCTATGAATAAATCGTTTTATAATCGAATTGTTTTTCATTTAAATAAGTTATTCTGAAGAATCTTTAATAATATATCTACTTTTGTTTTTTTAGAAAACATAAAGGACCTTCTCAACAATTCAACTGATCTACCTATAACTAAGGATACCCCATTAATTGTTCAAACTGCTATTTAAAACCTTATCGAAATCTACTTCAAACCCCATCCCCTAACAACTATAACATCAAAGACTTAACGGCAGAAAACTCCCCATCGATAAACAATACTCCCGCTAATTTTCAAACAACCCTGCGCTTTTCACACTCGCGATCCCTCTCCACCACGATTACTCCCCCTCTCCACACCCTTTAGAGAGATACCGAACGAGCGAGTGAGCGAACGGCGGCAGCGGCCCCCAAGTAGTAAGACGCAACTTCGACTTGGCCTGATTACCCATCAGACATGCGAGAGAAACTCTCTCTCTCTCTCTCTCGCTCTCTCTCTCTCTCTCTCTCTCTTGAGCCCGCTGACGTCGACTGCGCGCGGGCGCTAATTGCTCGTTTCAATTACCGTCGGATGCCGCGGGCTTACGAACGCGATATTCGCGCCTCCCACCCTCTCTTAAGAGAGACCGAAGCTTTCGAGAGCGCTGGGGTGCAGTGACTTTTTGGAGATGAGAGAGGGAGGGAGGGAGGGACGAGGATTAGGGGCTTTTTGACCGATTTGGGGGAGGCTTGTGTAGAGGGTTGATTGCGGGTGAAGTGGAAGAGGATGAGACGAGCTGAAGTGCCGTAGGTGAGTGCAAGTAGATGTGGCGTGTGTGCGGTCAGGCATCGTGTGCATGTGTGTCTCTTTGTTTGGTGTACTTCGATGTTTGAGGCAGCTGCTGAAGCTTTATACGCTTTTTCAATAAAAATAATAATTGGTTTTACAAATCAAATAACATTTTGAATACAGTTCTCTCAAAGCTTTCACTTATTTGTCAATTTCTATCTATCATGATATCAGATAAATGAAAATAAGATAAAAGAAAATACAGAAATTACAGAACAAAGATAAAATCTTACCACCGCACCAGCATGCGAAAAGAACGCACGACTCACCTGCAACAGAAAAGAAACGAACCCATTAGAAATTCAATTAAACAATTTCGATAATTGCATATCCACATGGGCCCTCTACCCACCCAACCGCACATTCATATGAAACACACACGGCGCGTGCAAAGGGATAATTTCTAATTCCTCCCTTCCCCCCGATCGCGCGGACAAAGAAACTCTGCCCCCTCTGTATTTTTCCATTCGTTTACACAAATATCGAAAACCGGCCGCCTCCATTAACATTAAACCGCGCGCGTAAATGAAACCGCGGAGCTTTTACCTCCAGCTGCTGCTGCTGATACGCGCTCGATATTTCGAATTTTTAATTAACGTAAAGATTTCCGGGAAATCCATTCTCACGAGAGCGTGTACGCGCGAGAGAGAAAACAAAGCGCTTCCTCCTTTTCGCGCGCGCGTGTAGCTACGTAGCGTGTACGCATTGCGAGCGATCGAACGCGCATACAATTTCGAGTTCCAATATTTGGTTGGCCTATAGAGCGTGCAGTAGGTACGGTACGGTACGCGCGCGTCTGTGTACATGGGCCGTGCCCCAGTTCGACGAGCGCGCGCGCATAGGTCGACACCTTCGATTTTCCGATTTTTGCCCAGCAAGAGAGAGAGAGAGAGACAGAGGCAGAGTTTGAGCGCTACGTAGGTGTAGTAGTATATACCTGCAAGGTGGCACTCACGGTTATTACTGTTTCTTTTGCTCACGGAAAATTGCGTTTGTTTCGATGTTAGGGAATACGAGGTTCGGAGATATATCATTTGCAAAGATTTTCAAGTGGTAGGATAATTGTGGATGATTCTTTTGGTTTAGCACACGGAAAATGTGATTGGTATATTAATAGTACATTATGTAACCAGGGAGAAAAGTCGCTCTTGATTCCCGCGGGTGGGTTCACTGCCCGAGCGAGCGAAGTGAGCAAAAGAGGGAAATATGGCCATATTTCTCGCAAATGTTAAGTTTGTTGAAAGTGGGAAACAAATCCAATTTTGGTCCCGCTTTTCAAGGAAAAAAGTGTCCATATTTGTTGAGATGGGAATAAAAGATTTCTTTTATGGAAAAAGAATTAATTTTTGGTGGTTTCCACGCAGCCTCTTGGGCCCAGCGCGTATCCTCCACACCTTTATTTATCCATTCCTATTATTTACACCATAACCTATATATTTCCTTGAGGACCTCTCTTTTCCATAAACTGTTTTTCCATACCTTTCATCCATCCCGCATTCGCCCGCGGTTATGCCTGTGGGGCGGGGAAAACCTGTATACAAACCACGTGGAATAAATCCTGATTAAGAAAACCCGCCCCATCATTGGGATAGTCGGTGTATTGGAATAATTCAGTCTTAGACACCGAAACTGTATTTATCCACACCTCCCGCTCAGTTTGTAAGAAGACAGTCAACACCTAACCGATCACACGAAATTTTCACAGCGAAAAAACGCGGTCACCCATCCAATTACTAACCGCGCCCAATACTGCTTAACTTCGGTGATCGGCCGAGGTGGCGATTGCGCTACCTGCCAAACTGTCGGAGAAAAAGAATTAATATAAAATTTTCATTTTCATTTTAACAGCGTATATTACCAATCTCAGTATACCATGTGTTTCAAAAATGCAACGAATCCCAGGTAAGCTTCCCATTAAAATTAATCGCACCATTAATTAAATCCAATTATTTTTCCGTAAAATAACCTAATTTAAACTGCTGTTACGCGTCTGTCATCGTTTTAATTGAACTTTTTTTTCATGAAAACAATCAATTAGCGAGCTTTTAATTACCTGCAAAATTTCGTTAAACTGATATAATTGTATCATTCAATGTTCAAAAATCTAATTAAATTCCACCTTTACATACCAACTTCCAATCCCCCCCTCCACCACCATCACTGAAACTTCACATCCCATTAAAAACTTTTAATTGCGCCATTCCAAAAACGCTTAGGCTCTCAATACTTTCAACCCCGAACTCCCTTGCCCCGTTTCCACTCAGAAAAATCCGTCATAACAACTTCGAATCCGGCTAATTCACGGCGCAGCGACTCCGCACCTGCGCGATTGTCTCGCTCTCTCTCTCTCTCTCTCTCTCGCGCTCTCCCTCTCTCTCTCTCTCTCTCTCTCTCTCACCACCGCGTATACATGGAAATGCTCTCGGCGGCTTGATCTCATTCGCCGGCGGCATGAACCAATGCAAATCGCGAATTCTGGCAAACCATTTTAACCTCCCGGTTTTGCAGTTCTGCCGCGAACAGAGGAAGCAGAGAGGAAAAGGGAACGGGGGGAGCAGAGCGACCGGTAGTTTTCCGGTTAGACGAGCATTCCCGAAACTCGGAGATCGAGTTCGCCGACTGCTCGCAAACTGCCTGCCCGAATCACTGACGCCGCTGCCGCCGCCGCCACCGCCGCGGCGCAACGCGAATCTCCGCGGTGGAGTCTAACTCTGTTTTTCGCCGTCTCGCTCTGGAGGCACACTCCATCAGCAAGTTTTTGGGGGGAGGGAGGAGGCTGGATGCTGATGTGGATGATATCGCGTATGATGGAAAAATTATGTGGTCGTAATTGAGTAGGCGGGAGGTCACATTGTACAAAGGTTAGATTCATTGGACAGGAATGTCATTGAATGAAAAACTCGTGACAATGTTAGAAATTATTTTAAGTACTAATGCAAATGACATCGAGTTAAAAGTTAGTTAAACTATTGATGCAATTTTCTGTATAATGTATATAAATTAAAATCGACGTAGGGTGCATTTCAATGTTTAAGTTATCGCCAATTGAAAAAATTATATTTATAACCTCAATCGGGATTTATGAAGAATTAGCTATAACTTTCAGGGTTTTGAATAATTTTGAATTTTTCCTTCGGCAAAAATCGGTTAAGAAATAGAAAAGATAGGGATTTTTTATCAATAGTGCTGTTTCTAAAATATCGACATTTTGTTAAAAAAAAAGTTATCTTAGTTATATTAAATACACTTTATTTATTGCACATTGACTATCTCTATCATTTTAAATAAATAAATCACAATTGAACTGTGTTTTTTTTTATTTTAGGTAACCTCTTTATTTAGCACTGATTTGACTAGGGAAGTCGTGAAAGAACCACCTTAACCCTTAGACTGAATAGGAAAATCATAATTTTTACTTAGTCAAAATTTATTTATATCTTTTTATGGCGTACATCAGGATAAATCTAAAGGTTTGTATAGAGGCCCAAACAGTCACATTGCAGCAATCTAACAATTAAGGAGGTTCAGGAGTTTTGATTGACGTAAACTTGAAGAATTTTTTACAATGATTTTTACACATACCATGATACAAGAAACAACATACATTAAAGGCACAGGTGTTATGAAAAAAGAGTTTTTACGACATTTCATTATTACTAAAACTAGTTACCATCAGCTAGAAGAAAATTCAACAAAATATGACAATCATTTTAACTTTTTATCCAATTTAGATTTTAAAACGGTTATTTGGTTCCATGGTCAAGATCGGAAGTAGTTACCAAAGGAAACATTAGAAAATTATCTAAGCCTACAAAGTTACAATCAATTGTTTGTAAACATGTGAAAGTTTCTCATAAACAATTGATTGTAACTTTGCAGGCTTAAATAATTTTCTAATTTTTCCTGCGGTTGATCCCTGAAATTGAACAAGAAACAAAATGACCGCTTTGAAAACTAAATTAGATTAAAAGTCAAAAAGATTGTCATATTTTGTTGAATTTTCTTCTAGGTGACGGTAACTAGTTTTAACAATAATTAAACGTTATTAAAAAAATTTTGTTCGTTATCATAACATACCTTCCTTGTATGTTGTTCCTTGTATCATGGTACGTGTAAAAAACATTGTAAAAAATTCTTTAAGTTCACGTCAGTCAAAACTCCTGAACCTCCTTAAGCTCGTTAAAATATGAAGCAGACAAAGTTATTAAAAATCTAAATTCATTAAAACTATTAGTAATAACAATAACAGAGATAGACATAATAAGACAGATAAAAAACGACTTTGTTTAAATTTTCCTATAGGATACTAACCAAATCAAAGATTACAAGTTTTGAAATACAAGATGAAATTTTTATGAAAATTCAATAAAAATACTTAGAATCGCTTCCATTTAATAAAAAGTTAGGTTAAAAAAGATATTTTACTTGCATCGATAAAATAATCATATTTCATTGGCATTTCTAACAATATGGATATTTTATCTTTCAGGTTAATTCAATAAAGCATATAACATTCCACAGAAGAACGGTTTTGTAGCTCGAATATTTTCTCTAATTACAATTTAACAACTTGAAGCTTGATTTATCTAAAATTAAATTCGAACCAAGGGAGGCTCGCGCCGAGCTGGACTTCGAAATAAAAGTGCGTATGCCTGTTTGGAAGATAAATTCATGGCCCTGCTTTAAATTCTATTTAAATAACAGATTGTATATTCCTTCAGTAGAGAACGCGCATTACCAGCGCAGTTCCGGGAGTTGCGTCATGTTATACACGAATGACTAAATTTGGCGTGCGGCCAAGAAATTTCATATGTAACTGGAAAATATAACTTTACCGTTTGAAATAAAATGCGAAACATCAAAAAGTTTATGTCAAAAAGCGTTATATATAGCGAAGCTGCCCGCCATGCCACCACCGCGAACTTTTCAATGTTAAACAAAACAACTCGAAAAGTAATAATTGAAATTACATTCGCCGCGTGCATGTTTTATTACGCGCGGCAGATTAAAACTTCGTCTTCAGCCAGCACCGGGATTAAAACTCCTCCGTTTCACCTTCAATATTCAGTGACTCGATCAGCCAAGTAATCATCAGAACCCGAACCCAGAAACCGAATGACAAACTCGAGAGAGCCTCCCGCAACTAAATCCTCGCCGTCCTCCGCCCGCCTACCTATGGCTAGAAACTCGCATTACCCGCGCACACGGTAATCAGTTCTCTCTCTCCCTCTCTCTCCCTTTCTCCGCCTTGTTCTCTATTTTCACGGCAATTTCACACTTCCGCAAGTACGAATAAGGAACTCGCGGAAAACGTGAGCAGAAGCAGCCCGCCCTCTGCATGTGTGTGTGTGTGTGTGTGTGTGTATGTCTCTGGCGGCAGCGATGTATGGAGTTACGAATTCATCAGCGTTAGATCCTCGTGCGCCCTTACGACGGTTGTCGACTACACGCGTGCGTGTGCTCGCGCATGCATTTTGCAGAAGTTGTAAGCAGTGGCGTAAGAAGACGACGAGTCGCGTGTGTCACGTATAGTTTAGAGGAAGTGGTATTTTTACTTGAGACAATTCAAGACAGAGTTTCATATTTCTTGGAGTTATGCGAATATATTTAAAGAATTATTGAATCTTCCTTTATTTCGTTAGTGATGCATCAGAACATAATTGCATCCTAGTAATTAAAAGATACTTCGTCATTAGGTAACTCATTTATTATTGAATGAATTAGCTGGTTGAATGAAAATGATTACATGAAGGTATATGTACCATAAATCTGTTTTTCTCTAAAATAGCAGCTTATCTTTAACTTAAACTATAAAAGGAAGTGCATTAAAGGTACGCTACTATTGCGTAAATCCTTGAAAGCTCACGGTGATCCGAGGTACCAAATTTCAAAACGTGCACAATGTAAGAACTGGATCTCGGCGAAATTCAGAAACTTGCCATGCAAAGTTTATAATAATGAAGTTGTTCGCTATAGTTTCGCATTAAAGTTGCATCAAACGTCTCGAAGTAGAGACTCGGGGGGTAGGATCATCCGGCAGAAGGATTATCTAAGTAACTCGAAGCGGGGGTATAGCTTAACTCGGCGAGTATGTAGAATATCACAAAAAGAGGATGAAGAGGGATCATCTATTTCATCGTCCATTGACGTACACAAAGTGCGTCATTTTATTTTTGTAAAACGCCGGGGAGGAGATAATATATAGCTACTTTTTGCTCTTTAGAGAGGGGGAGGAAATATAACGCAGTTGAAAGTTTAATGGTAATCCTAAGAGCGCCACGAAAAACTTCTGATAACGGTATAAACTAAATGGTCTAATATATTAACGTTCAAAAACTGGTCTGAGCCAGTACGCAAACTAATATAATCAACATAATGTTTCGAAATATAGCTCAATAACCAATAAATTATAAAATTTTGTTTAATAACATCGTTTATATTATTTTTAGTCTCCAGATACGAAACCATTTTCAATCCAATTTAAAAGAGGATAATTGGGATTTACGATTTCTTCACTTTTCAGAAATTTTCCCATTACATTTGAAATCGACCAAAACTTCCCGCCATGACCCGGATACTCAACTACCAGTTCCACAGCTACAACCCCCAGACACATACACATGCACTCTATCCGATACCTAGAAATGCCTGGAAAATAGAGCGAATCCCAAGAATTACGCGTACACCTGCCGAAACAGCCTGCAGGATATAGGCTTCTCGCACTCTCCCTGGAAAGATCCTCTCTCTCTCTCTCTCTCTCTCTCTCTCTCTCTCTCTCTCTCTCTCTCTCTCTCTCGCTCTCTCTCACTCTCTTGCCTCTCGACAAGATTCCGCAATTATAGTTGCAGCGGCAGTTTCGCTCGCTCGCGCCGCCGAACGGGAAAGGAATCGGTTGTGCCAGGAGCCATACACGACTCCGGGGGGAGAGAGTCTCTCTCTTTCCTCCGAAAAGGGGTGTGGAAATTCCGCGCTACGCTCCCGCACACAGCTGCGCTCATTATTCCCCCGATAGACTATTGTCGGGCGCGTTATTGCGCGATGTATTCAGGTTCTACGATGCAGCCGACAACGACGACTGGGAGCGAGAGGTAGTGATAACGAAATTTTAAGGGTGTATGGCTGGTGAGGGAGCGAAGGTTGTCGTCGTCGCGTGCGGAGTTCAGGTATCAGCGAATGCACTTAGCAAGTGGTGCTACGTGGTTTTAATTCTTTAGTTGCTAGTGAGTACGGTATCGTACATTAGGGAAATATCATCGATAGTGTTGGTAAATTTAATTCAAAATAGTTATTACATAAAAAGAAATAGCTTAAGTAGAGAAAATCCAAGCCAAGTTGATCAATCTCTAGACTTTACATTGTGAATATAAAAGATTGAAAATGTTTTAATATTCATGTTGATGAGTTAATTAAATGAATTGTAGGATATCCCCGTATTTGTAACAGAATACCCAAAAAAAATCCATTCTCTACATAACATCTATCTAGTGAAAGGCTTTTTACGCTACGCCATCATTGACGACTTATCGATCCATAAAAGTTGTTCGAAAGAATATAAAATAATCAAACAGATTTAAAACCAAATTCCCACTGTTATAAAAACATCCATTAATCAAATACCAAAAAAATCAACACACTACCTCCGTATTCAATCACCAACTCTACTACCGCGAGCCGAACTCCGACATCTCCACAAAACTCCCAACAGCAGCGGCAGCAACAGCAGAGAAACAGCCATAACGCCGGGCATTCAAAAGAGTGCACAGTTTTCGCGGCTGCATTTCCCGGCTAATCGGATTTCCAACTCTCCCTCCCTCGCTCCTCCCCCTTTCCTACCTTCGCCGTGTCGTACTACCACTCCACAGCCCAACTTTTCCCTTTCGTATACCACGGGGCGCGCATGAAGGCGATTTCATATTCTCGAGTGTACGCGCGCGTACACGCAATATCGCGAAATTGGCTGCGCCGCGAGGCAGTGTACACGCGCACTTGAAATGGCATTGACGCGCGCTCGCGCGTAGGTGGGACACAAAGGAGACCGTCGGAGAAATGTTTTATTGCGTTGGGTTTTTAATATGGTCTTAATGGGCTGGTATGTGGCGAGTTACGTTTTTGCGATATTTGAACAAGTTGGTAATTAGTTGAATGTTGTAGAATTTTAATTGTATCAACACAAATTAGACGAACTGAAAAACGTCGTAGATGATATAATACTCCAACGTAATTATCTTACAGCTGTAAATACTAGTTTTGAAACTTTCGTATATATGTACGATTTTTCTATTATTATATATACTTTAGTTAACTTTTTCCTCAATTAGTATTTATTTTTTTATCCAAATAAAGCGTTAATATTATTTCATAATTACTTTAAATTTAGTGTACATAAACTTCAGGTTTGAATAGTTGTTAATAGCAATTGCTAACTACTAACAATTTGTGTACCATAAAACGTTATTATTATTACTAAATTTATCAAACATTCAGTCGCCAACTCAAATTACTTGAACTTTACCAATTTGAAAACTAATTATGATAAAAACTACGCTATACACATTAGTAAAAATACACTTGTGCGCTAATATGAATCATAAATCTGTAAAACGCGCAGTGCGTTATTATAGAAGTATAACTATCAAGAACATTTGAAACTTATTTTACAAAAGCGCTTCAGTAGCAGTTTCAGCAATTTCAAGTTTATGATGGATTATGAATGTAAGCATGTAACATGTTGTTTTGGCGCAGTACGTAGTATCTCAGCGGGATGAACTCCAGGGCTCTCAAACTCTCTTAAACTAAGCAGGCTTTATTGTTGTAGAAATTGATGCACTGAGTTTTTACTTAACATGAAACATTTAATGGTACGAATCTGTTCATGTATAATTGCGCGAAATTATAACGAATGTTTATGCATTAGAATATTCATTTATTTTTCAATTCCTATAAATTCTAATTATAAAGTTTCTTCGTTGTTAGGTTGCATTATGAAGCCATTTACTACCTAACTAACTTCTAATAATGATGCATAAATTTTACTGATAATATTTATGCTTAAAGAAGCAAAAAATAATACAGGAGAAATAACAGTTATTCATTTTAAATACTACATAATCGGTGAGTAGAAAATAAAAGTTGTAACGTATATCTACGTTAATATTTATCTGTAATTAATTACTATTTAAAACTGTAGATGTCTAAAAAAGACTTTAGCAGAATAAACTGTTATTCTTCACGAAAAAGTAGATTCAATTTATTTATACTAATGAAAAGTAACGAATACACCACTATGGGATACACAAATAATATATTTAACCTGATTTTTAAATAAGTTCCAAAAAAGAAATCCCAATTTCGTTTTCAGACATCGACTTCTCACGCTAATTAACGAACGAATCTCGAGGCTCATCTCGACTCCTCATCAAGCGAATTCACTTAGCCTCCCACCTTCCTCACGTAGAAATCGCGAAAAAACACAACACTGTCAGACCGTGAACTGGGTACAAAAAAGAGAGACGAAGCAACCCAAAAAAAATAACGAGAGAAGCCCAGTGGGGACAACGTCCCAACCAAAACGAGGGAAGCACTGCGAGCTTTGCAAGGCTTTTGCAGGCCAATTAGACGGGGGAGGTCGCCCGACGCCACGCCTGCTTAGGGAAAAGTAGATCCGACTGTTGCGAGCATTAGAAAGCGAGAGAGAGAGAGAGAGAGAGAGAGAGAGAGAGAGAGAGAGAGAGAGGCAGAGAGATACAGAAATTTCGAGCGGCGTCCGGGAAGAAGCCGGAAATGCTCGAAAAGCTCGGGGGATTGCGCTCTCGGGACTGGAAAATGGATTTGAAGTTGTAAATTTCATTAAAATAATTCTCGGCCGGCAGTCATAGTCGGGGAGTTTTAGATTAATTAAGGGTGGTACATAGATAATGCTGCGGGTCGTTCATTAAACGCAGCAGAGCCCTTGTAAATTTTCCTCTTTGTTGGCATATTTTTTCCCGCTATTATACGTTTTCAATACCCTGGAGAGCAAAAGTGGTTCCCGAGTACGAGGAAAGAATAGAGAAAGAGAAAGGTAAAGACGATATTGTTTTCGTTGAGCTTCATGGGGTCATTCACCGGTACGTTTATTTCCTTCTCTTCGTCTTCATTTTTATTAACGCGGAATACTCGATATATACAACGGACTATAATCCAATAACCGCGTTAATGTATTTATTTTACGAACAATTTACTGCGAAACTGGAGAAAGTTCCGTCGCTTCACAGCGAAATCGCTTTGTTCGGGAGGCGCGCACTCGCACAAAACTAAGCTAATCCCAAGATGGGATTTCAGCGAGTTTCAATGTTACAAACGCATAGAGGTGCAGCGCGGAACAAACACGGGTTCTTTGTCTTTCAAGTGACGATTTGAAGTAAGCTTCTAGTTTAACAAAGGACTCGCCTATTGTCCCAACACTCGATCCGGGTTATAAAGAAGTTTCTGTCCCGACAAAGGGACTCAAGTTGTTCGGAAAAGCGAATAAACAAGGGATCTAGGATGCATTCGTTATTTTTACTAGTCCGATTCTCTGTTTTTAACTACACTGTAATACTATACGTTTTTAACAATACGTTCCCAAAATTCTTATTTATTTTTATGAAAAAGTGAGATTATCTTACGCGAACTAAGGAAAATGTCAATGACACAAAGGCTACATTTAGCCAAGAGCGGCGGAAAATACACCTTGAGTTCGATCGAAACTAGAGCAAACAGCTGAAATGGTCTAATGAGTAGCCTCGGAGCATGTTCCATATCGGCTCCAAATGCCATTAGTCCCTCATCACTCATCATACGTGACATCTTGCAAGATATCTGTTCAAATGGAATTAGATATTGCTTATCAATTAAATTTGCACTGCCAGTACGTTCGGAGCAACGCTGTTCTCGCATATCAATATGTCTGTCATTATTGATCAGCGACACGGGTTTTGTTTCAACAGTGAACACAGAAATAATATACACAGAAGAAACTTTTCTATAACCATTACCGTAGCATTCAGTTATTTTAAGACATGAAACATCAAAACAACTTTTCAAAACTTATTTTCCGACTAAAAATCCAGCACAACCCATTTTAGCTCTTCCGCCTATTGTCATTTTGAAGATTCATTATGTTTGTAAAAACCTCGTTAAGCGAGTGAGATGCACCGGCTATCACCTCCACCACGCTGCAGACTGCAAGAGAAAGAGAAACAGAGAAAGCTTTGTATTGCCTCGTTACTCCGTCTGTTTACGGGGTGTGGCGATGGTTGGGCGCCAAACGACGGGCTCAACACTTCAATAATCGCCTCCCTCCTCCTCTCTCTCTCTCTCTCTCTCTTCTTTTCTCTTGCCCTGAAGAAAGAAAGCAGCCGAGAGAAGTGCCTTATACTTGGCTCGTAACCTTTAAAGCCTCTTATTGCCATAAGTTAGAGCGCGCGCCCGCGTTGGCGCCCAACATCTCTCTGCCCCCACCGTTATATATATAATACAATATACAGGACCAGAGCGAGAGGCGCGAGCGCGCGAAATTACCCAGAGAGAGAGGGTGGGAGAAGTATTCCGCTTATTTATGAATTCCATCGCGAAACTTACAACCTCTCCGTGGGCCGGGGAGAAGCAAGCAAGCGCGCGCCAGACACTGCAGCGCTTCCCTTTCTCTCTCTCTCTCTCTCCCTCTCTCTCTTATTTCGAACCCTTGGGATGCTTTATATCCGGCCGCGTTTCTGCTTCTCGCCCCCGAGAGAAGGAGATAGAGAGAGAGTACATTACTCTCTTTCGCTTCCTCTCGTCGCGCAGTGCCAATGTGCTGAGAGAAAGAGAGGAACGAAGAAGAACAGAGGCGCTAGAGAATTCGAAGGCGAGTTTATGTATAGGCGGATTTATGCTGCATTTTTTAATGAAAATTTTAACGGAGGATTTAGGAGCCGACCTGGGAGAGAGAAAAAGAGAGAGAGAGTGCACGGAAATTTTTATCCCGTAATGGAATTCGATATTTGATATTGTGAAGTCGGATAGGCGGAGGTGTCGGTACATCAGTAGCTGAATTTCGAAGACAAATCGGAATCGTTTCTTTGACGCCGATATTTCTCACCGACGTTTCCCTTTTGGACAAAGATATTGTTAGTTTAGTTCATAACATCATTGTACAGAAAAATCATACCATATTAAATGAACGTTGAAAGATGCGTTAAACCATTAACATTCTAGTTGCAAAATAATCATCAACCACAATCTGGTCACCATTACTTAATACCACCGAACCAGAAAAAGCAGCCGCCTGTACCGCAGTACCGCAATACAGTTTCAATTCTCGTTGAAATGCGTAAGGGCCGGGGACCGGCGAGAACGTAAAGTGGAAATACCCGAATTTATTCAAAGTTACATTTGAAAAGTCACTTCTCTCTCCCATAAAAGTGTGCTCTAAAAGCACCGGCTTCTCCCTCCCTTTTATTTTTCCCTATTTCCTTTCCCCACGAGGCCGCCGCCGCTGCCGCCGCCACCGCCGCTACGCGAAAAGCGAGAGAGCAATGCACTTCTAGCCGACGAAGGCAAAACATCGCGTCTGACTCTCTCTCTCTCTCTCTCTCCCTCTCTCTCCATCTCGTGAGGGTGGAGAGAAATAACTCGAGTGTAACTCGAGAAAAGGAAGCAAGGGTGGGAGTTTCGCGTGATGCGGTCGATTTGACCGAGACGAATGGAAGGGGTTGGGGAGGGGGTGAGCTTTTTTATTCTCGCGTATTGCGGGAGGTCATGAATTGTAATACAATCAGAGTCGATTCAACAGATTGCGGGCGAGATTCGCGCGCGCGCCGGAGAAACGTGTCTGAATAGGAGAGGGGGGTGGGTAGGGGTTCGGGTGTGTTTTATTTTTATTGGAATTCGGGATTACACGTCGAGACGTGAAATTCGTCGTCTGTCTTGCTGCGGCGGTGGTAGAAATAGGAGGAATAGCGCGTGCGAGCGCGAGGATTGAAAGTCAATTTAATTGTGGACTCGGTATTGAAAGGGACGAAATGAGTGGTGGGCTGGTCTACACGAGATTTCGGGGATGACGCGAAATTTTCACTGGAATTGTCTATTTTTAGGGCTTTATTTCGCGCTGTGCTCTCGACAGCTGCTTTCAGCTTTAAAATATAACGTTATTTGATTTTGTCGACCGTTAATTGTCTTGTCATTTAGTTTTAAAAATGAATGTCAGCAGTTGCCTTAAAAATTGAGAGGTTCATAAATATAATATTTTTATATTTTAGGAAGATATAAAAAATGAATTGTGTATTACGTTCGGCTTTAAAGAAAGTTGTGCTCGACTATATCTGGCTTTTGAAATTTGAGAAAAATAAATGTGAACCGTTAAAAACTAATCCTGCTCAATAGGCGATAACAATGTTTCCAAAAGTGAAAGAATTTTTAAAATCCAGAATAAATATCTCCTCGATCATACGAGCATATCAGCAAGCCTCCGGGAAAGAGAAAAACCTCCAACAAAGGAGGCACTAATAACTACTCAAACATATGACACAAATCGACCATTTCTCACGCTTATAGTCATTTCTCAGCGCATTATCCTCCCGCGTCGCCTCTCCTTTCTCTCTCCGGCTACGACTCGAAATAAAACCTAATACATCAACATCAACGCCCTCTCCCGCCCTCTCCCGCTCTCTCTCGCTCTTTTCCTCATCCACCCCCCACGACGGCAATTCCCCAAGCCTTTGAGACTCGAGAAGAAGCTTTAAAAAAGGGAAGAAAGAAAAAACGCGCGGGAGAGAGAGTGCACGCAGAAAAAATGTACATCCCGCGGAGAATATTTCAGACTTTTTTGCGCGTGCGCGCTTGCTCGGGCGCTTCAAGGGCGCGGCCCGTAAATTCCCACTTACTGGCCGTGAGCGTAATGCGATTATTTTTTATCTCCCGCGCGAAGCGAGAATAAGGGGAAGACGGGAGGAGGGGAGATTTATCGGGAGCTCGGGGAATCGAATTCACCTAAAATCTCCTTATGAGCGCACCGCATAAATGAAAAGTAACGCGCGGGGACCCCGGGAAATTTCGTTGAAAAGACATCGGGGGGAGGAGAAACTCGTGGGCTGCCTTTGAGTTTCTTAGGGGGAAACAGCGAGGAAGAGTTTCTTCCGTACTCGCGCTGGCTGTGTTTTACTTTTTTCTCGCTCTCTCTGCCTCTCTCTCCCACTCTCTCGTTCTGTCGCTTGTTAAATTGATATTCATCGCGCGCCGGTGATTTTTTCCAGTTTCGTCGAGGAAGACTTGAAAGTCGTGAGGCGCTTCCTCTTTCTGTTATTATTTTAATGTGAATTATGTGCGGCGAGGGGGGGGGGGGAGTGTTTTGTTTTTCTCTAATGAAATTTATGTTTGAAG
This sequence comes from Torymus sinensis, assembly GCA_030522985.1. Lineage (NCBI taxonomy): Eukaryota > Metazoa > Arthropoda > Insecta > Hymenoptera > Torymidae > Torymus > Torymus sinensis. The sequence goes on along the minus strand of JAPYZP010001217.1, from coordinate 4,286 downwards.
GGCCGAATAGAATTGAGAGTCGGAGAGAGTTCTTCGTGATTTTTTGTTCATCGATTCCGGTTAAGGGGTGCTTTATCGAACTCTTAAATACGCGTTACTTAAGATGTTTAGGCGACTTTTATCGCGGTAATAAACCGATATTTATAAAACTTTTTACGGGCGTTTCGTTAAGTAAGAACCGATCGATATCCGACGCCGGCGAAATTCCGACGAGGAGGAATATACTTTTACAAGCGCTCCCCCCCCCCCCCTCTCTCTCTCTCTCTCTCTCTCTCTTTATCAATAATAATATAGATATGAGCCGCGCGGAATATAGCATTCGCGAGCAATTTAAATTTTATTCTCACTCCTCCTGCACTCGAGACGCACATGCAGCGCGTGCTTTTACGTCAAAATATAAAAAAGTCGTGAAAATTTTAAATGAATATTCAATGCGAGCCGCGCTCGCGCGCTACGTTCGATTGAATCTCAAAAGAATCGCTCGCGCAGGGCACTAATACTCCGGGAAAACGCTTTTTTAATTTTGCGAAAAAATGCATTAAACGCGCGAGCGCGTAAAACGAAAAAGCGAAATAAATTTCTTAATAAAATTTTCCTCCCGCCGCGAGAGGGAGAGAGGGAGAGTCGAGAGGCAAGCGGGTCTCCGCCTTTATGCGACTCAAAGGAAAATCACTTTTTTCATCTCTCTCCCTCCCTCCCTCTCTTTCGAGCAAAAGGACACGGCACCGCCGGGGCGAATATTTCCGATGCTCCGATAAGTGAAAATGCAACTCGCGCTTGCGCTTCTTCCGCCTCCTCGCTCTATTGCACTTTCGAGACTCGCGCGAACGGACCCGCGTCGAACTAAAGTCCGAGGCTATAACTCAGAGGAGGAGAGAAAGAGAGGGAGAGAGCGCACGTTTCTTTCTTGGGCTGAATTTATAGCTTTTTATTCGCGATGGCGGACTCTTTTATCTCTGGTTATTTTAGTAAACTACTTTTGATAATGTACGCTTGAAATAGGATGATTTTTTTACGGGGAGATAAATGTTTCAGTGCGGTTCGTAATAATCTCTAGCAATAGAGACATTTATAAAATAATATTTAAAAAAAGGCTTTCTATCATTTGCGCAAAAAGTGTTCTCTCTACGAAGTAATTTTATGATACGTTTAAAATTATAATCGTAAACTGTATTCAGTTTATTTATAATTAAAAAAAAAATATACATATTAAAGGGAAAAAATATCGATTTTCGCTGTGATTGTAAAACAATATTTGCCAATTATATTCATATATTTATCTGAAAAACAGTATATGGAATTTTATTATTCGACCAGAGTTGAAAAACCAGATGAAAATATTAACAGTATCGATAATTTAAAAGAAAATTTATATACTTTTTTTGTTGTTTTTACATAAGCTAAAACAAAATATGTAATTAGCAATAAGGGGATTTCAAAGAATTTAATAATAAATAATCAGCGTCTGGTGTGGAAATGAGTTTATTTAAATAAAAATATTGAATTAATTCAATAGCATATATCTATGCAAATGACGTAATAAATCTCTGTTAGTGATATTGTTAAAAATGAATCATTCAATTATTTATTCACGAATAATAGTTGTTATTTTCAATAAAAGCATTTTAACCTTTTCCAATATATTGAGTGCGGATGGCGAAGAACCTTTGCCATAAAGCATTGAAAATCTCATAAGACGATTTTTTCGTCAGTCAAAGGGTTAACGAAGCAAAAGGATAACAACCTTAAAACCCAAACTCACCAATTTGTTCTACTCCAGCCTGCCCCCGCAAACACTCCAGCTTAAATTTGTCCAAGTCCTCTTCCCTGAAATTTCGATACACCCTGCACTGGGCGCCTCGGGCCACACGCCGCTCACACCTACACCAACTCTCCCACTTTTATCTGGTGAAAAATTACCGGCCTCGGGATATACACACACGCGCGCGCGCCAGCGCCTCTCGTCCGAGAGTGCATGCGAGCGACGAGATTCTCCATCTCGCAGTCGTCGTGGCAAAACTTTGCGGTTGGCAATTTTCTAAAGTAACGCCACACTACGCCAGAGAGTTTTTGTCAACTTCTCCACGGTGAAAAATGCGTCGTTTGTATCGGCGTGCGTGAGCTTTCCGAGTAATCTTTTAAGATAATTGTTCTTTTTTTCGGAAATCCCTCGTCGAATGGCGTTTGAGTGTTTTGTTGTGGCGTGAAAGGCTTTCGAAAGTGTAGTAATTTCTGTGGTAGTTGTTTGTCATTTCAAGATAAAAGCAATGTTTCAAAAGTAATGTATGTGATTTTTATTTAATTATTGGAAACAAAGATTAAAAGGCGAAAACAGGGTGACGCAAATTGATTTATTGTTATTTAACACGTTCTTTTTCAAAATTTAATGAAATTTATGAAAGTCATAAATTATCACTGCGAAAATTGCCTCGCGCGGGTGCGATAATAATTTTACGACGCTTTTTTACACATATACAGGGCATATCTAGCGTGTAAAAGTGCGTGCATTATTAATCCTAACACAATAAGGCCAAATTAAAGACCAAATGGTCAAGTGTAATTCGTAAAATTCTCATGAAAAATTTCCGTTAATTCGGTTACTGTTAAAAGCGCCGCGCGATTGTTTTCTACATTATTCGAAATTTCACCTGTCACGTAAATAATAAATTTGATTTTAAAACACTTCAAAGCTAATAATTACAAAAGCAGTCGGTAAAAAGAGAACCTGGAAATAATCTCTCGAAAATTCGCACTTCGCCGACGATATACAATTACTCGCACAAAACATCTCCTTCGGCGACTCCTAAGACTCGACAACACACGTACACACCTCGCCGCAACTTTTTTCATTTATAATTAACCGATAGCAGCGACCTCGAGGTGAAAAAAAGAGAACTTTTCAATAAACCGTTATTTTTAAAATAAACGAACCTGCGTCCCCTTTTCGCAGTGTTGCATTGTTTAAGATACTTTCAGATTTTCTCCCATCTCTCTGTCCCGTCCTCCCCCCTTTGGGATTTACACGCGCACTTTCTTGCCGTCCTCCATTTTTAATGAAAGACGAGGCGCGCAAGAGTTAAGTGAATTTATTTACGAAGTTAGCCCATAAGAACGCCTCCGGGCGCGGCACGTTAAAACCCATTATAAGTAAGCGACATGTTTTAATAATTAATAGGAGCCGGCGAGAGCTGCAGCGGGGGAGGGAGAGAGAGAGAGAGAGAGAGAGAGAGTGGATTGAACGACGAGTGTTTCGGGAAAAAGCGACGCCAGTGGGGGGAGGCTTAATAAATTATTAGAGTTCAAAATTAACCCCCGGGATGAATTTTCAAGTATGGCCGTGCGCGTCCCGCGCGCCAAGTACTCACGGTTTACGGGAGAGATGATGAAGATGAAGAAGAAGTCTTACCTGAAACAGAAATTTCGTTCCACCGTTGATTATCATAAAATCATCGTAATGGGAAAAGTTGTGATTATGAGTAATACAGATGTTGGTATTATTAATTTGCATGCCACGGGTGTAAAATATATTTGTGCAATTACGTTTATGTGTTTTGAACAAGTCCAGTCTTAGCAATGCTAATTACATCGTTAAAAGTAATGAAGAAAGCGAAACGTTATGAATAACTGTTCGTTCATTTTCTTTTTTTACTTTTTCCAGGGGAGGGGGGGATTTCAAAGCAAAATGTTATTTGTATTAGTGAAGTGATAGGGAATAAGGCATTTACAATGTTTATCTTATTCGAGTAAATCGTTACGCATTTCAGGTGTTTCGCAATAACGAGGGGGAAAAAATGCTTTGATAGAATGAGTTCAGGAATATCACGGTAAACGAAATATTTAATTTCCTCATCTCAGAACAAAGCATATATACTATTCTACTTGCATTTACAAAAGCGGAAAACAATTTACATTTTCATAATACTCAGACCACATTCACAGTTCATGCAACCCTAAACAGTTTTACAAGCGAAAAATGTTACTAAATCCCGTGATAAACTTTGTAAAACCAAAAATCGTAATATCAATAAACAACGAGGCCAGCATTAGCCCGCGAACTCGACATTTCGGGTATGCCCCGGAGAAAATGGAAGAAACGCGTTGGTATACACCTCGAGGAGCTTGCGGGCGGGTGACAAAAGAAGCGCAAGAGGCAGACGGCGAAGCCTCCCTCCCTCCCTCTCACTCTCGCGAGGAAACCGAGAAATTGCTCCTTGTATAACAGTCGAGACTCCGGGATCCCCGCGAGTACGTTCATATCGCAAAACAAGTGCGATCAATTTGGTTAA